>PVHT021183710.1:2269050-2337333 GCA_004024745.2 Catagonus wagneri | reverse complement strand
TGTATCTCATTCAACTTTGCATGAGCAGAATTTTCAACCTTATTTTATACTTGAGTAAACTGAGCCACTCTTTGCTGGACTCACAGCTAGCATGGGCCACTTGGCCTTGAGCTCAGGACACTGGTTTCCTAAGATCCTGCCTCTGTAGGTGGGCTCGAAGTGGCCTGATGAAGGGTAGGCAATAGAATTGACTCACTTTTGCTGAAGTCAAAGGGTTCTTCTTTAGCAGCAAGATGTGAATTCAGGTAATTCTTCCAAAGCGTGCCTCTCCTGGGCTTTTTGGCTTCCATCTTATGGAGCGTATGTCTCAAATGAAATTCCCTTCTGAGTTTTCTCGTTGATCGGTATTACTGTCTTGGAGAGATTTGCCAAAAGATGCTTGTTCCTGCTGCGATGTGCTCTACAAAGGAAGCCTTTGTTGTTCACAGAGACTCTCCAGGCTCAGGACTCAGAGCAGCCAAGTCCTGTTCTGGATGATCTGAGTGAGCGGAAGCCACTCTCTCCACACACAGGTGACAGTCACGTGCAGGCTTTGCTCAGCTGTCGGAATGCCAGAGCCGTGATGGTGCCTTGTGCAGCTGTCCAGTAAAAGAGACACAAGGCAGATATTTGGTTTGACTTGAGATTAGGGAACAAAGCATATGCCGTTTTCCCAGCAGGATGGACCCAGGAATGGTGGGCGGGTTACTGACAATAAGCAGAGGATGCTGTTGAGAAGAGGCAGTCCCAGAGCATCACGTGCGATGTCTGCTTGGAAGACATGCTCATGTTACCTCGGCCTTCGGTTCGGGAGAATCCTTCCTCTGACGCTGTGTGTGACCACACTTCTTTGGGCTTCCTCCGAACGGATTCTGGGTGGTGCCAAGGAGCCCTCTGTAGCAAATGTCCAATGTCCAACCTGTCAGTGGCTCGGCTTAGACACTATCTTGGGAGAGTCATTTCTGAATGGGCCTTTGGGGAGGGGGCCCTTTGATGTCAGTCATCCACGGGAGGGCCGCCCCTCACCACTGCACATATCGCTGGTGGGTCACGTGACTAGTCCTGGCCAAATGGGCTGTAAGAACAGCAGAGGTGCGGCACCTGCGGGCCAAAGCATTTACCTGCCAGCGTGAGACCCTCCTGTGCTCATTTACGCCACCGTGCCTGTGCTGGCAGCACCGTGAGGGGTGGGAATTCCACAAGCCTGAAGCAGGATGACTCTCTGGGCCACCACAGGAGGCCCTCTGCCCTGGAGTCATCTGAGTCCACAGTGAGCTTTATGGGATTAAAAAAAAAAAAACTCAAAAAACTAATGAGGTATGAGGATTTCTGTAACCAAAGTATAATTTTGCCAGTTTTAATGAACAACATCTTTGTTCTTTTCTGTACGGAGAGAACACTACAAAAAAGACCAGGCTCTGGGTCCTACCACGTGCCCAGGCTGGTCTGGAGTCCTGGATGGACACAATCTCCTTCAGCCTCAGCATCACTTTGCAAGTCGTGGGTGTTTTTATTTGGAGATGCTGCTTTGAAGACGAAGTTAGATAATCGTGTGATGGACATTCTCCTCCTGGAGTGCCCAATGCCCCAGCCCGAGGTGGGGGAGTGGCCACGTCGACTTCCGGAGGCGGGCATTCTAAGCGGGAAGACACTCAGGCCACGCTTGGAGCACCTGTTCTAGTATCTCGAATCTGCGTCCATCAGCACCTCCACTCGGGGTTTTCTCTACACCGCTACCCTCTTACCCCGGGTATTCCAGGACGACTCACTCCCTGGGCACTTTCCGGTCCTGCTTTCTCACTGAAACCTGTTTTGACCATCTCACTTAGTCACAGTCACTGCCGCTACCCCACCGCCACGCCAGTTGTTCCTTACTCCGCTCTGTTTTTCCCACAGCACTTGTCACTTTCTAGTAGTCTATGTTTACTTCGTTACTAATATCGTTCGCTTTCCTTGTTTACTGTCTGACTCCCCTCGTGTTGGAACACGAGCATCACCATGGATTATTTTGTGCATAGATCTTTTCCTACCACCTAGAACATTATCTGGCTTGTAGTAGGTGTTCAGCAAGTGTTTCTGGAAAGGAAGAAAAAAGGGAAGGAAGCAAGAGAAAGGGAAAGGAAGAAAGAACCCCACGGGGCCATTTAGTTTATTCATTCCTCTCATCCCCAGGGCCTAGAACAATTCTGTGAACATGTTGTGAATGAGTTGTGGACAAAGGATGTCGCCTCCCATCCCAGTGAACAAAGGATGTGGCAGCCATCGGGCCAGCAGTCACTGCAGCCTTGCATCCTGAGAGGACTGGGGGCGGGGAAAATCAGGATGCTGCCCCTAAATAGTGAAGGTGAATATCAAAGGATTGATTTCAGTGAGCCCAGACTCTTGCATCTTCGCATACATAGCAAAGTGCTAAATTCATTAACTTGAGATGTCCGGTTTTCTTTAATTAAGTCATCTTTTGATGTTCTGACGATCTGGTCTTTGTTGCAAAACTGGCTTCTCTCTTACTTCTTCAGAGCAGTTCCTCAGAGCCACCTGAGAGGTGTAAGTCCCCAGTAAACCTGCCAAATAAAACATAATTCTCCACTTTTAGGTTGTGCACATTTTTTTTTCAGTCAACAGAATGAATGAATGAAGTGGAAATCCAGCCTTTTCACATCGCCAGAACCCGTGCTCATAACGCCCAGATCTTAGAGATAATTTAGGAAATCCTTTTGGATTATGCCTCTTGCCTCACTAGTAGCCAAGAGAGAATAAAGTGACAGACTCGTGACAAGACAGAATAAAGGGGTTTTTCTGGGCTGTCTGTGTGTCTTATTTTATTTACTAATTGATTTATTATCAAAGGGAGCATGTTGGAACAGGATGAAAAAAAGTGCCGCAGATGCAAAGGGCCTGGTGGGTAGGCTGGAGCCTAGTGGTGTCAGCTCCCTATCTTCTCCTCCTTCCCACCCCCCTCCTGGCTCAGGGGTGCCTGTGGGCAGAGGACCTGCATTCCAGAGGGGTTCTGGTCTCTTCAGGTGCGAATGCCTTTGAAGGCGGCTCATGAGACAAGTTGAGTTCTGGGTGTGAAGAGCCTTGCTAAATGCCCATCAGAATGAAGTTGCCTGCACACTGCAGCGTGAAGGAGCTTGGCGGAGTGAGGGCATGCCTCCGCCACCAGAACCAGTCTCCTTGACCTCCCTCTCGTTCATCTCCCTCCACTTCCCAAGGGCAGATTTTCTCCAGGGCCAGGTGTCTCCTGGTGGGTATCAGGGCACCGTTGCATCTGTTGTTGGCAATTACCACACAGCTGTAGGTGTTGGGAACAAAGACCCTTCAGAAAGAACTTTCTCAAATCCCGTGTCCTCAGTAGACATGAGTTTTTATGATCTTTAGATTCTTGATATTTATCTTGATTATTTTTGTACATCCTTTCTCCAGAATCATTCCTTTATTTTGGTTCTAAGTCCTCATCTATGCGTTAGTTTATTACTCTGTTTTCTAAGTCATTAATTAAAAAAATAGATAAGCATAACTACTAAGGGCAGGAGTTATGGTAGGCACTGCGGGAGGTGCAAAGATGAATCAGGGGAGTTCCTGTTGTGGCTCCGTGAGTGAAAAACCCCTCACAGTGTCCATGAGGATGTGGGTTCGATCCTGGTCTGGCTCAGTGGCTTAAAGGTCTGGCATTGCCACAAGCTGCAGCATAGGTTACAGATGCAGCTCAGATCTGGCTGAGGTCTGTGGCTGTGGCATAGGCCGGCAGGTGACTGGGATTCAACCCCTAGCCTGGGAACTTCCATATGCTGTAGGTGTGGCCATAAAAAGAAAAAAAAAGATGAATTAGACTTGCATCCTTCATTCAAGGAAAGGAGCGTCTAGAGCTGGAGAAGAAATGAGACCTCAAGCCGGATACTGACACAGGTGAGCACTGCTGCTCTGGGCACTAAACAAGAGGCTCCTTGGTGTTTGGGTCTAGTGGAAGGCTTTGCACAGTCAACGTTAGACATCAATACACATATTAGTAACTTGGTTAATGCTTGTAATAATGTAACCAGGCAGGTTCTATTCTTGTCTCTATTTTACAGAAAAAGAAATGGAGCACAGAAGGGTTAGGCAAATTGCTCAATGTCACAGAGCTAGTAAGCAGGAGAGAGACATAAATCCTACCAAAAATGTGCTGCATTTCCCACTCATAGAGTAAAGGATGTATTATTTTTTAAAATCAGAGAATATAGGTTTTCAGAATGTGGGCTCACTAAGTGTAAAGTCAAGATTGGATGGGACAAGGAACAAGGAGTAAAAGGCAGGAGTGAAGGAATAGCATTTTTTTTTTTTTGCTTTGTCATATTTGCATAGAGGGTTATATCTACTTTTCTTCCCTGAAATTGTCTTCACAAGCTTTATCTATTGTTCACTTACTTATTCAACAAATATTTCTCGAATATCTACTACATAGAGTGTACTATGCTAAGTAGCTGTGTCATATCAGGGGGTAAAACAAAAAGATTCTTCCTTCCTTTGTTGGCACAATGGGAGAAGACAATAATAAATAAATAACTTATATAAAGTTAAAGGTGATACTGTGGGAAAAGGAAACAGTAGGGTAGGTTAAGGGGATCAGGGCTTCTCCAGGTGAGTGCAGTACAATTTTAAATACAGTCATCAGGGTAGAACTTATTGAGAAGATGACAACTGAGCAAGGACTTAAAAGAGATGAGGCGGGTGATGACTGGAGTACCTGGGGGAATAGCATTCCAGGCAGAGGGAAGAGCCAGTGCAAAATCTCTGATGTAGGAGAGCACTAGAATCTTCAAGCAACGGCAAAGAGGCCAATGTAGCTGGAGAGAAGCGACAGGAGGGGGAGTTGAGGATGAAGTTGAAGAAATAATAGAATAAATAATAGAAATAATAGAATGGATATGCCGCCTGTCGGGGGCAGAACATGCAGGGATTTTTGAGGCCGGTGAAAGGTTTTTGACTTTTATTCTGAATGAAGAGAAGAGCCACTGGAAGATTCTGAGCCAAAGAGTGACATGATCTGACCCACGTAATTTTTGGACGCTATTTTACATACCATAAAATGCACAGATGTGGACACTGTCGTTCGGTAAGTTCTGAAAAAAGAGAAATGCACGAAAGCATCACCCGAGTCAACATACAGAGTATTTTCCACAGTCTTGAAATTTTCACCGTCACCCTTTATTGTTTATTGTGTTTTTATTTTTCTGTTTTATTCTTTTTTTTTTTTTTTAGTTTCTACAGGTGGTAGCTTAGATTAGGAGATGGTAAATGTTTTAGGTTTTGGAGGCCATACGCTCTTTGTTGCAATGACTCAACACTGCCGTTGTAGCACAAAACAGCCATAGGCGGTATGTTACCAAAGAAGCATGGCTGCATTCCAATAAAACCATTAGCAACAATAGACAACAGACTAGATTTGGCTTGCAGGCTAGTTCGCTGACCCCTGGATTAGATCCTTGATTTTTGAATATTCCTTCCTTTTTATTTTTGCTATTGTATTTTTCAGTTCTAAAATTTCCATTCAATTCTTATTTCTGTGCCGAGACTCCATTTTTTTCATTTGTTTCAAGACTGGCTTTTTTTTTTTTTTTTGGTCTTTTGTTGTTTGTTTTAGGGCCACACCCATAGCACATGGAGGTCCCCAGGCTAGGGGTCGAATTGGAGCTGTAGCTGCCAGCCTACACCACAGCAACAGCAACATGGGATCCAAGCCGCGTCTGCAACCTCCACCAGAGCTCAGGGCAACACTGGATCCTTAACCCACTGAGCAAGGCCAGGGATCGAATCTGCATCCTCATGGATACTAGTCGAGTTTGTTAACCACTGAGCCATGACGAGAACTCCATTTCAAGACTGTAATTGCTCACAGAAGCATTCTTATCGTGGCTGCGTTAAAATCTTGGGCACATAGTTTGATCCTCTGTGTCAAGCTTGTGGAGGCATCTGTGGATTTTCTTTCTCCTTCAGTTGAGATTTTCTCGGTTCTTGGGATCATGAATGCTTTTTTTGATTGAAACCCTGGGCAACTTGGGCATGGCGTTTTGAGCGCCCAGATCTTGTTTCAGTCGTTGTCTTCAGCCTCCTCTGACACTATTCCACTGGGAGAGGAGGGCCCTGCCCTGTTGAGATTCTCCACTCGGTCTCTGCTGATCCCATCCTGGCCGAGAGAGCCAGGGGTGCTTCAGGTCTCCTGCTCACCAGTGACACGGCAGAGAGTGGGCTTGTTATCGCCGGACAGTGGTGGATGTCCTGACTGCCTACGAGGTCTCAGGTCTGACACCGAGCAGCAAGGCGCACCTCTTCACTGCCAGTAGGGGTACCATTTTGGGCTCTTGGAGTTCATTACTGCCCAGCAGAGATGAACATGCCCTTTCTCCAGTTTGCTTTCTCTGATGCCATCCCAGTGGAGGGGGTGGATGTCCTCTGACAGACTCGCAAGGATGGACATCCACGCTCCTGACTTGACCGTGCTGGTGGTGACGGGAGTGGGGCCGCAGGTTTTTCTGTTTGGCTGGACTAGAGCAGTTAGCATCTAAAAGTTTCCTCTCTTGTTAGGCCACACCTTACTCGGTCCTTTGTCTAGCTTTTTTTTTGTCTGCATCTCTTGGAGTTTGGGGTTCCTGGCTTCTCTGCACCCAGTCTGGAGTACCTGAAAACCCAGGGACCTCACTGCCACGTTGTCCCTTGGAACCTGAGGTCTCTAGTCAATCTGGCTTCTTTTTTCCATCTTGACATGGCTTATTACCTGCTCACAGTTGAACTTCAGTCCTCTTAGCTCACCTGCTTGCCTCTGTGTGGCCAGCTTAGAAATATCCCCATTCTAGAACCTCAGTAGATAAGCCAATAAAGTGTCCATTGTGTGTTGGGGGCGGTGCCAGGTGCTAGGACTCACAGATGAATAATATGCAGTCTTGGCTCTCAGGGAGTTTGCAGCCTGGTCCTGCCACGCTGCAGTGGAACATTTAGATGACATGACTATTCTGCTGGACTCAATGAAGATAAATCTTCTACTGTTTCTGTTCTGAAAGTACCTAGCATCAGACATGATACAAAATGGGGACTTAAATGCATGAAAAAAATCTGCTATGTTAAGACTAAGACCTTCACTCTTGGGGCTTATTACCATCAACAGCGGACTGGGGATCCTATGGATACCAAGCAGAGGATTCGTCACCATGGGAGTGATGAAATCCAAGCCACAATGTTTGTACTCCGAGGAATCAAAGTTGTTCTATGTTCTAGAATTATGCTTTGACTCATCTGTTGTAAGAATGTATCTCAGAGATCAGTTAGTCCAGTATTTCCAAAAGTGTGCATATGTTAGACTGATGAACTATAAGATGGCTTTTGGTGGTAGACGGATGAATTTTTTAACAGCTATATATTTTGAACACACTAAAGAAAAATATACATGGGATACCCATGATATCATTGTTTAACACTTAACTAGGGATAAAAGGCAAACATTAAATAATCATGTTTTAAAGAATAGAACAGCTCATATGATGCAATGATAAAATTCGTGAAGGTGGTACATGAATGAGGTCAGTTTGCTTGTTTTACAGATGACTGAACCCAGGCAGGAAGAGTCTGGTTCAAGGTCCCACCGCTTGAACGCAGCCGAGCAGAAATGAAGTCTGACCACCCTGGTCTCCGGCTGGAGAAATTTCTGGGTCACATCCCTAGCTCCATGTGGCATAGAGAAGGGCAGAGTGGAGACTAGGAATTTGGGTGTGGGCACCAGGTGGCCTGTTTGGAGCCGTAGAAGAGTGTGGGGAAGAAGGAGGAAACCGAAGGGAACAGAGAGACCTGGGTGTGATAATGAGCCTTCAGTTCTGTCTGGGCTGCGGACAGCGGTGGGTGGCCTCGCCCTGGTTACTGCGCCTCTCTGCGGGGGCAGTGCGGAAGCTTCCTTCAAGCGAGGCTGTTGCCCTTAGCTGCACACCAAATGCCAGTGCACCCCGGGACCAGAAAAGGGCCAAGCAAAAGATTTTTTTCATTCATGTCCAGACAGTGTCTCTTTTTTATTTTGTTACACCGCGTAGCTCTCTCGGGTGCTTTGGACCGGAGGTGTGTTCTCACCCCCTGGGGGAATTTTCTGTGGGTGATTGGATCGAAAGGCAGGGAATAAAAGATTCCCACTATCCCTCTGCTCCCCCCTCACTGCTGCCACAGGATGCAGCAACGGGCAAACCTGGCTTTCCCGGAGCTGCCTCTTGAGAGAGACCTGACCGTGTCTGCAGACGGGTGAGCCATGTGAGCACTGACGTCGGCTGGCTCTCTGAATATGGTTTGGGTTCCTTGATTTCTGAAGATGGGTATCTTCTTGAATGGTTGGATCTTTTTTTTTTAATTTTAAAAATTAAAGTATAGTTGATTTACAATGTTGTGTCAATTTCACTGTAGAGCAAAGTGACCCAGCTGTGTGTATATATATATATATATATATATATATGCATGTGTATAGATATGTAAATACCCCACTCTAGAACCTCAGTAGGTAAGCCAATAAAGTCTCCACCGTGTGCTGGGCACAGTGCCAGGTGCTAGGACTCACAGGTGAGTATACATTCTTTTTCTCATATTATTCTCCCACCATGTTCTATCACAAGAGACTGGATATAATTCCCTGGGCCCTACACTAGGAGATTAGATCTTTTAAGCCAGGGTTTAAGACAGAAAAGCCTACGTGCCAGGCTCTCATCAAAGAGCATTCTTTTTTTTTTTTCCATTTGCTCAACAGATTATGTGTTGAGCAGCTACCACATGTCAGATGCTACCTTGGGCCGCAGGGTTGTGATGGAGGAAAAGTAGGCAAAATTCCTACCCTCTTTCGTTCTGGCGGGGAGACACCCGTACCCCAGGCAAGGCAGCAGTAAGGCACGGACAGATCGTGGTGAGCGAGGTGGAGGAGGGGCCTGGAGGATGAGTGGAGCAGGAGTAGGACTGGAGAGGCCTGGCGGGCCCACAGGAGGAAGGAACTAGAGCTGAGACCCAAAACAGAAGGAGGAGCTGGACATCGAGCCCCCCGGGCAGAGTGGGCAAGCGCAAAGGGATGGAGGTGGGAGGAAGACCAGCACCCTTCCCGAGGCCGGGGTGGCTGCACTGCCCAGGTGCCCAGGTGCTGAGTGGGTGGGAAGGAGGGGCCCGGGGCGTAGGCAGGGCCGGATGGTGCAGGTCTTTCAGGCTATGGCGGGGATGCTGGACTTTCTTGGAACAGCAGTGGGAAGCCACTGAAAAGCTCAGCACTGGTGGCCATGGATGAGGAGAAGGTCAGGGCAGCCCCCCTCCCGGCTGATGCAAGCCCAGGCATTGGAAAGAGGTATGGAGGCTGTCGTTGGGTGTTCTCTGTCCTCCTTGATTTTAAGTTACTTTCATCTTTTACAGCCAGACTCTCTGAGTTACAGCCTTGTAGACCTCATTATAGATAATGAAGCTGGTTCAAGAGATAAAGCATTTGCATTCCTCCATTTCTGTTTCTCTTTTTCAATATTGCTTTGGCTATTAGGGCCAGTTCCTACTCTACAGCGCAGGGAACTGTATGTGTTTGGGTCACTTTACTGTACAACGGAGACTGAAGAAACATTGTAAATCAACTGTACCTTAATAAAAAATTAAAAAATAAGTTTTTTAAAAATTAAAAAGAAGATAAAGCGTTGTTTGAAATGACACCAAGAAATTTCCTTTACTGTTCAACACTGGGAAAAAAGTATTCCATCTTCTAAAGAACAATACGTATCTTTTCTTTTTTTTTTAAATTTTAAATGATAGTTGATTTACAATATTCTGTCAATTTCTGTTGTACAGCAAAGTGACCCAGTCATACACATATATATACATTTTTTTCTCACATTATCTATCATCCATCATGTTCCATCCCAAGTGACTAGATGTAGCTCCCTGTGCTATACAGCAGGATCTCGTTGCTTATCCACTCCAAATGCAATGGTTTGCATTCATTAACCCCAGATCCCCAGTCCATTCCTCCTCCTCCCCCTCCTCCTTGGCGACCACAAGTCTTTTCTCCAAGCCCATGAGTTTGTTTCTTTTCTGTACTAGAGATTCTCATACTAAGTGAAGCAAGTCAGAAAGAGAAAGACAAATACCATATGATATCACTTATACCTGGAATCTAATATATGGCACAAACGAAATTTTCCTTCTTTCTGACAGATGGAATTATAGACCTGCCTCTGGTTTCCTTTTCCCTTTGGTTGCTTGGTGTAAAAGTCTATGGCTCCCAGAGCGCTGGAATGTAGCCTTAATGACCTAAATATCCCGATTCCATTTCCCATTCTTGGTCTTGATGTCCAGTGGAAAAAATATAATCTTCTTGGTCTTGACTTTTTCCAATCCTTTCTGCATCAAGAAGGCATAAAAAAAAAATACTCCCTTCCCCGGATGGTCCTCTGAATCAACGTGTGTCCTGCTGCAGCCCAGCTCCCACTGCCTGGCTGTCTAAATTCTGATTCTGGGGGGGTCAGGGAGGCGCCCTTCTTCCCAGAACTCTCCCAGATTGTGCCACTTTCCTCCCAACCGCCGTAGCTCTCCTGGTGAGCACTGCATTGTTAGTCTGCAGTCTGACCCATATTTTTCCTGTGTGTTAGTCTTCTCTTTCTCATTAGATGGTATCTGAAAGTTCAGTGGTGGTTTTATAAAACTACCACTGACTGAGTGCCTGTTAGGTGCGAGGCCTAATCCAAAATTCGCTTCTGGGAGTTCCTGTCATGGCTCAGTGGTTAATGAAACTGACTAGCATCCATGAGGTTGCAGGTTCAATCCCTGGCCTTGCTCAGTGGGTTAAGGATCTGGTGTTGCCATGTAACACCAGACTTGGACCCTTCGTTGCTGCGGCTGTGGCTGTGGCCAGCTGCTACAGCTCTGATCTGACCCCTAGCCTGGGAATCTCCATATGCCACAAAAGTGGCCCCAAAAAGCAAACCGAGGCTTGGAAGTTGCCTGAAAATGTGACCAGAGAGTGTGTGGGTAGACCCAACATACATGCTCTGTCTGTCCCCAAGGCTGGTTTGCTTGGGGCCACGCTCCTCCTTACATTTCTGTTACATTTCTTGTTAGGTCACTAGGGGACCTAAAAAGAGTAGCCTGTAACAGGACCACAGGGCCATTTCCCGCCATCTCTCTGCTGCCAGTTCTTCCAACAGGTTTTCATTTAGGGCAAGAAATTGCACTTCAGTGCACATGACTCTCCCCAAAGCCCATTCAATGCCTCAATGTAGAGTTACCAGGCATACTGTGGGCACTGGGCTCCAGCTCAGATGAGGAGGATGATACGGAGGTCACTGACCCATGGTCTCTGTCCCCAGAGGGCCCACAGTCACAGGCTCAGGGCAGATCCCTTTCTGAACACCTGCTTTGATGTAAGGGGCAGTGGGAAGGCCACGGTCCCCCTTAAAGTGGCAGAGGGATGGGGAGGGAGAGAAGATGCAGTTCAAGACCTGGGTTATTCTTTAATTTATTCATCCAGGAGAGATTTATTGAGTGCCCGCTGTCTGCCTGGCATCGTTCCTGGCACTGAGAGACTGGTGATGAGCAATACAAACCCTTATGGAGCTGATGGTCTCAAGAGCTTGTGAACAAAACAACTGAATAGACCATAGAGTGTGTTAGGAGGAGATAGGTAATTAGATAAGCCAGACAGTGATTAACAGGTGAAACTGAAGCAAGGAAGGGATATGGTGTGTGTGTGTGTGTGTGTGTGTATTTACACGCAGGTGTATGTGGGTGTATCTGTGCATGTTACCAATTTTAAAGACAGTTCAGGAGGCTTCAGTGCTTGTGTAAAGAGCTGAAGGAGGTGAGAAACTGGGCACAAGGATTTCTAGAAAAAGAGCATCGAGGGCAGAGGGAAGAGACAGTGCAAAGGGCCTGAGGCAGGAATATGCCTGGGAGGGAGGGAAGGATGGAGGAGCAGCAGGAAGGCGAGTGCACCCGGCAGCAGTGGGAGGTGAGGGCAGAGAAGAGGCCGGTGGATCCACCTGGTGGCCCCTGCAGGGAGTCTGGTTTTCACTCAGAGTGAGTGGGAGTCACTGGAGGGTGTGGGTGGAGGCTGGACGTGATGTGGCTCATGCTGTAATAGGCTCACTGTGGCCACTGGGTTGAGAATA
Organism: Catagonus wagneri; assembly: GCA_004024745.2. NCBI lineage: Eukaryota > Metazoa > Chordata > Mammalia > Artiodactyla > Tayassuidae > Catagonus > Catagonus wagneri. The sequence goes on along the minus strand of PVHT021183710.1, from coordinate 2,325,223 downwards.
AACCTAAGTGGATGCTATGGAATGAGCTGTGCCCTCCACCAATTCCTGTATTGAGGCCCTAAACCGCAATGTGATGGTGTTTGGATGTGGGGCCTTTGAGAGATTGTCAGGTATGGATGTCATCAGGGTGGGGCCCTGTGATGGAATTAGTGTCCTTACAGGAAGAGGAAGGGATGGATTTCCTGCTGTGGCTCAGTGGGTTAGGAACCCGACATAGTGGGCCTGAGGATGCGGGTTTGATCCCTGGCCTTGCTCAGTGGTTAAGGATTGGTGTTGCAGCCAACTGCAGTGTAGGCCACAGAAGTGGCTCGAATCTGGTGTTGCTGTGGCTGTGGTGTAGGCCTAGGCTGATGTAAAAAGGCGAAAAAAAAAAGAGGAGTTCCTGTTTGGCTTAGTGAAAATGAATCCGACTATTATCCATGAAGATGTGGGTTCCATCCCTGGCCTTGCTCAGTGGGTCAGGGATCAGGCGTTGCTGTGGCTGTGGCTGGCAGGTATAGGTCCAATTCGACTCCTAGCCAGGGAACTTCCACATGCCATCATGGGTGTGGACCTAAAAAGACCTAAAAAGAAAGAAAGAAAAAGAAAAAAAGAAAAAAAGTGCTTGAAAATCTTTGTGCAGCACATGGATGCAAAATTTTGGTAGTTCCTCAAGAAGTCACTTACCAGCGAAGGCATATGAGGGCACTTTTCAAAGTGCATCTCAGGTCCTTCCTCTGTTTGAATCACCGACTATAAGAAACAGTTTCTTGGCCCATCACAGGTGTACAGAGTCAGAATTTCTGAAGATAAGACTTAGGAGTTCATTTTTTCTACCTTTCTTCGGTGACTCTCATGCACCTCAATGCTTGAGTGTCACGGGTATGGGGAAAAACACACCTCCACAGAGGCGGGCACATCTTAGGTTAGCAAAAATTTGAGCTATCTCAGAATCTGAGTGAAGCGTGGTGGACGTTGGTGAGGCAAGAGTCAAGCTGAGCAGACCAGGAGTGGGTGGAGCCTACTTGACCATGGCCAAGTCAAGAAACCCAAATTTAATTTAAAATGTAGGCATGGGATGAGAGGTTGGGGGAGCAATCCTTGAGGCAGAGGAAGGAAGCAAAGTCAGGAGCAAAGTGTGGAGGCCTAATGAGAACCCGGAAAGTGGGCCTGGAGGGAGGGCAGCTGATGAGCTTGCACTGGCCTCCATGACAAGGCGTGTGCAGGAGGCTGGGCTGGTTTAATGAATGGAACCGAAGCTCTCTCTGTAGGGGATTAGCCCAAGGGGGTGGTGCTGGAGAGACAAGTTCGGTTCTCATTCCTGTGTAGCTTCCAGCCCGGGAAGGAGGCCATGGGGCCGGGCCTCCCTTTGCACAACCAGCCCTTCTTTGTTCTCCCCAGTTCCTGCCCTCTTCCTTCTGAGTCCGTCTCAGCACCACTACGTAGGTGGCAATTGATCCATAATGGACATGTTTTTATTAGAGTAATGGTACCACTTTCTCCCGAAAAGAGCAATGCAATTTTGTTAATGAAAGTCATGTGTGGAGACAGGGGTGGATGGGAGCTTCTGGGTCTGGTTTGGCCCCGGCTCAAAACCTTCCCGGAAAACACAGACTTTCTAGGCCACACCCAGAAAGTCCCATTCACCTCTGTCAGGCCCATCTGCTTTGCATTAGAGCAATAATAACAGCCGTCTCGCAGTGCCCTTTCATGAATATAAAATGTGTAATAAAGTGGTTATTAGAAGTAATCAATGGTGCTTATGTTTTCTTGTGGGAGGACACTGCTGGTGAATTTGCACCTAGTCCCATAGTCATTCTGTGTGACTGCCAGGCTCCACTTTGCTGCTTGGCCTTCAGTAGGTCAGAGGGTGGGACCCTTGAGAGTTTCTTTCTAGGCCAGGAAAGCATCTGTGTGCATCCTCAGAATGAGAGGAGCGGGAAGACCAGCTCCAGGATTGGCCCAGGGAAAGCCCACACCTGCCTAGTAGCTTTGAGTCTGGGATTAAAGGAGCTGACGATGAAGAAGCGTACAGGGTCCGTGGGCTTCACAGGGCCAGGGCTTATTTCCGCTTTGCTCGCCTCCCCATCTCTCCTTATTTGAATACTTTAAGGCAACTTGTAGAATATTAAGAAAACACGGGCACTTTTCAAGAAAGTCAAAATATTTCCCATTGGGGAAGCCCATATAACTTTCCCTTTCTCTTCTGCCGCATTCACGGGGGGCCCTCACAATTTACAGCTTGATCAAGTAACCCATGAAAACTAGCATGCTTGACCTTTGTGTTACTTGGTAAGACTGTTTTATTTAAATTTTCCTTTTTTTGTTTTTGCTTTTTAAGTCCATAGCACATGGAAGTTCCCAGGCTTGGGGCCCACTTGGAGCTACAGCTGCAGGCTTATGCCACAGTCACAGCAACATGGGATCTGAGCCATGTCTGTGACCTACGCCACAGCTCACAGCAATGCCGGATCCTTAACCCACTGAGTGAGGTCAGGGATCGAACCCATATCCTCATGGATTCTTGTTGGGCTCATTACCGCTGAGCCACAGTGGGGAACTTCCAAGACTTTGTTTATATTTATTAACTTAAAAAATAAGGATATTTGTCTTTATTATCAGATTGCGAAATCCTTGGATATAAGAACCATGTATTTTTTTCCACTTCTCTCTTTTTCAGTACCCCGCACAGTATTGGGTGCTTAATTGAAATTAATCAATGTTTGTTGATGAATTGGTGGTTACAACATCAATATTTAGTTAGTAATTTATTTGTGGTCATAGTTGCTTTAAATCAACAGACCTTTATTGATAGGTTCCTCACTGCGTAGAGGAGGAGCTAATGTAATAAAAGTGGCCAGCTTCTTTTGAGAACCTACTCCATGCTAGAAGTGTTCTAAGCACTTTATGTGTATTATCACTTTAGTTCTCAAAATGGTCTTATGGGAGTTTCCATCGTGGCTCAGAGGGTTATGAAACGACTAGTATCCATGAGGATGTGAGTTCGATCCCTGGCCTTGCTCAGTGGATTAAGGATCTGGTGTTGTCACAAGCTGTGGTGTAGGTTGCAGATGCGGCTTTGATCTGGTGTTGCTGTGGCTGTGGTGTAGCCTGGCAGCTGCAGTTCTGATTCGACCTCTAGCCTGGAACTTCCGTATGCCACAGATGTGGCCCTAAAAAGGAAGAAATAGTCCTATGAATGTCTCAGAGTTACAGACTAGGAACGAAGATGGTCTGGCTGCAACACCCATGCTCTTAACCACAGCAACACAGCTGCCTGGTGAATCAAAGGCCTGGTCCCTACCTTCAAAGGACTTCCTGTTGAAGGTTAGGGCTGGGAGTGGTGAGGATAAGGGTAGATATGGCAGGAAAGGACCAGGTACTGAGGGCTCAGAGTGATGACGGAAAGGGTGGGTGTCCTGCTGAGATTTAGGCTGAAGTACTGCTTGGCCCACAGTGGATGCTCAGCCTCTTCTTCCTGATGGAAGAGATGCTGCCGCTATACCGGGCCAGCCTATTTTTCTGGGCACTGCACACATTTAAATCTTAGCTTTAGGATTTTTTTTTTTTTTTTTTTTTTTTTGCTTTTTAGGGCTGTCCCTGTGGCACATGGTAGTTCCCAGACTAAGGGTCAAAACGGAGCTGCAGCTGCTGGCCTATGCCCCAGCCACAGCAATGCCATATCTGAGCTATACCTGTGACCTACACACAGCTGGTGGCAACACTGGATCCTTAACTCACTGATGGAGGCCAGGGATCAAACCCGCATCCTCATGGATACTAGTTGGGTTAGTTACTGCTGAGCCCTGCCAGGAACTCCCTAAAGCTTAGCTTTAGACTGTTGACTTTGAAAGGAAGTTCAGTTGTTCAGAAGGCAAGTCACCATCCACGTATTGAGCAGATTGCAGGTACCAGGGTTTCGGCCAGGAATAAGGCACAGCCAGGGCCTTCAGGTAGCTCAGAGGGGATAGACGGGAGCAATGCAGTGATTTATGGCAGGGGGAGGGTACAAGACAGGAGGATCTGACGTGGGGTGGAGGACGGAGCGACCCGCCCTGTGGGGATGGGAGGCGGGCGACAAGGTTGAGCTCCCAGACCCTCAGATGCTCAGTGAACTTTCCCAGCACAGGACGGAAGGTGCCTTTCTTGGCTGCTCCTGGTTGGAAGTCAAACTTCTTCCAGCACTTTAAGGAGAAGTAAAATCTGAACTGCGTTATCTCCGAGGTTAAGGAGGTATTAGAAACACCTAGTCCAGTGGATTTCCAACTTCCCGTCAGTACCAGAAACTTCAGCCTAAACCATACTAGGACAGCCACTTTGTAGAATGAATCCAAACTGAGTCTCTTTGACAGCTCGAAAACCGTGATCTAGGCCAAGCCTCTCATTTTTCAGGTGAGGAAACGAAGGACTAAAGCCCTGAAACATGAGTGGCAAAGCCGAGTGTGGGTCCCTGGTCCCCGCACTGTGCTGCGGGTGGGTGTGGGCGGCTCGGCGGAGGGACCGTCCAGCAGCCCGGCGGGCCTGAGATTAACCATCAGGTGCAGGAAGCAGGCACATTCTGCAGAGCCGAGGTCTGCTCGTCCCATTCTCCCTCCCTGCAGTTTATGTCAAAACATGCAGGCGGATCCTGCTTCTTCTCACGTTTTAAAAACATACGGTGGACTTGTGTTTACAGTTCTGCGGGGGGATGTGACGCGGAACAGCAGAGCACACGGCCCCTGGAACAGCCACCCGGCCTTCAGCGTGGCTCGCTTGGTCCCAGACCACAAGCCCTTGCAACGCTGTCCTCTGGGCTCCGACTCACAGTCTTGCCAGGGGATGTTTCTGAGCCTCAGGTCTTAAACCGTGTTCTGCGTTGTGCAAACAAACAGCGCCCACAACGATCTGACCCCTGGATCCGAGCCACGTCTGTCTGGGCCACTCAGCCTGGGAGTCTGGCCGTGGGGTGTGTGTGGGGGGGAACGGATTAGGCATCAGATTTCCAGTTCCAGACCCTGCTTCTCCGCTTCCGTGAGATTTGAGATGGGTGGTTGGGCTCTCTTGGACTCGCCTTCCCCATCTGAAAAACGGCAGAAGCTACGGAGACTTGAGGTGTGTTCCCTGGTTTTCATACCTTTATATTTGTGTGTGTCTCACGGGAAATTTTTTTTTTTGTTTTAAATGGAATCTTGGAGTTCCCATGGTGGCTCAGCACATTATGAACCCAACTAGTGTTCATGAGGTTGCGGGTTTGATCCCTGGACTCACTCGGTGGGTTAAGGATCCGGCATTGCCATGAGCTGTGGTGCAGGTTGCAGACATGGCTTGGATCCCGTGTTGCTATGGCTGTGGAGTAGGCCGGCGGCTACAGCTGCAATTTGACCCCTGGCCTGGGAACCTCCATATGCCATGGGTGTGGCCCTACAAAGACAAAAAGACTGACTCCTAGAGCCTCAAGTTCTCCGAACATGCTTTGATGCTGCTCGGCTGCATGATTTCCCAGGCCCTTTCGGGCTCAAATATTCTATGATCCCGCAGATAGAACCGTACCTCTGAGTCACGGTTGTGACTGCAAAGATGTGTGTGGATGAGAGATCTTACAATTTGGCATTTTAAACTTTTATTTTGATTAAGGCAGTGTACATTTTTAAAACTAAGACAGTGTAGGGTTCACAGCAACATTGTAGGGCAAAGATTTCCCATCTGTGCCCTGCCCCCATGCAAGAAGAGCCCGTCCCATGGTCAGCATCCCCCACCAGAAAGGCAGACTTATTAAAACTGGTGAACCTGCACTGACCCAGGTATGAAGAGTCCACCAGAAATCCATGGGTTACAGTACAGTTCCCTCTCGGTGAGGTATATTGTACGGGTTTGGACAAATGTGTAATGACATGTACCCACCCTTATGGAATCAAGCAGAGTATTTTCACTGCCCTGAAAATCCTCTGTCCTCTGCCTCGTCCTCTCTCCCACCAGCCCCTCCCAAGACATTGTGTTCTTCACTTATTCTTTCTTCGTTGCAAAAGTAATACATACTCATCCTTAGGAAAGAAATCACCATACAATAAAAGTCCTGGGAAGCGGTGCTCCTCTGAATTGGAATTATCTTGGAAGGTGCCTCTGCCGCCTGCAGAACTTCCCGGGTTGAATGGGCACAGCTCAGAAGGCCAGTGGGGGAATCCGCTTGGCTTTGCTGCCAGGCGATGATAACAGTCTCTCTCATAGTACATCGCTCAGGGGCAAACGATTCACATCCATGTATTGAGGTCCATGCGCTCCTCACACTGGAGGGAAAAGAATGAGAAGTGCTTTTCAGAGGGAGAGGATGTGTCTAAGATCCCCTGGTGAGGGTGGGAGAAGCTGGGCTTGAACCCCTCAAGGCGGCTTCAATCTGAGAAAATGAACCCTTCGCTCATTGCACCTGCCATTCCTTTTTCTTTCTTTTTTGTATTTTTAAAAATTACAGTATAGTTGATTTCCAATGTTGTGCCAGTTGCTGCTCTAGAGTACAGCGACCAGTCATACGTATATCTACATTTCTTTTTCTTTTTCACATATTACCTTCCAGTATGTTCTATGCCAAGAGACTGGACAGAGTTCCCTGTGCTGTACAGTAGGACCTCATTGCTTATCCATTCTAAATGTAATAGTTTGCATCTACTAACCCCAAACTCCCTGTCCATCTCACTCCCTTCTCCCTTCCGCTTGGGAACCACGGTCTGTTCTTTGTGTCTGTGAGTCTGTTTCTGTTTTCAGATAGGTTCATTTGTGCCATATTTTAGATTCCACGTATGTGATATCATATGGTATTTGTCTTTCTCTTTTTGACATTTCATTTAATATGAGGATCTCGGGTTGCATCCGTGTTGCCTCAAATGGCATTATTTTGTTCTTTTTATGGCTGAGTAGTGTTCCATTGTGTATATGTGCCACATCATCTTAATCCATTCGTTTGTTGATGGACATTTAGGTTGTTTCCACATCTTGGCTATTGTGAGTAGCGCTGCTATGCACATACAGGTTCATGTATCATTTTGAATTGTAGTTTTAATCTCTCATTTGCTTTTGGTGCAATACTGGGCAGAGCTTTGTGTTTTCATCCTGGACCCTGATTGCCACACCTCCCAATCCTACCCTGAATCTACTCCTGCACCAATTCCCCCTCCCCTCGCTTATTCCCCAGCTCACGTCTCAGACCCCCAGAGTCCAGGAAGAGACTCTGATAGCCGAGTTCACCATAGGATGAATGATGAATGTGCTCACTGGCACACAGCATCAAAACCACTCTCCTTCTGGCATGCTATCCTGTATGGCAGAGGACATAAATCTAAGGGAACTACATTTCCCAGACTCCCTTGCAGCTAGAGTTCTAGATCTCATTTATGTTCAGTTAGTAGACGCCCTTGCTCTGCCTTTTGAAGGTGAAAGTGAAGCAACAACTCCCCGTAGTTAATGGTAATTCAAATAAAGAGCAATAATAAGCTTTCTGCAGCCCTTTAAGGTTTATGAATGAACTCTTTAAGATCATTCGATTGAGCAGTCATCCTATGCGAGACACATCATCTTTCTGAGTTTCCTCAATTTTATCTAGTTTCCAAGCTGTGAAGTGCAAGTAAGAAGAACACCTATTTCCTAGGGCTCCTGAAGATTAAATGAGATGATGTGGGGAAGGGCTCCGTACATACCTGGCACCGTGCAGGGGCTGGCGCGCCTCCTTCTTTGCACTTCGGACTCGGCACCAGCATTGATGCATCTTATCTGCACTGGGATCCAGTACCTGCCTTAAAGTAAACTTCAAGCCAACCCTGAAGAGTGCCTCCCAAATTCTCCTGTGAAACACCCCCACAGATCCTAGGGTTCCAAGCACACATTTGGGGGCCCACCATCCTAGATTATTGTTTCTGGAAGAAACCTGAGAAATCTTTGAGTCTGAGATAGGGAGGCTGAGAAACAAAGATGTGGACGTGACCTTCCCAGTGTTATGTAGCAAGTGATTTGCAGGCAACCCTGGTTTCCTAATTTTAGGGTCAGGAGGAAAAGTCACTAAATCTCTCAATTTCCCTACCTATAAAATGTTTATAATCAAGCCTGTCTTCCTACCTCAGGTGGGACAAGTGACAGTGAAGTAGTTGTGAAAGTGCTTTGAAAAGCTTACGAATCTCCATCCTTAGATATAGATCCATCCACAAAGTTACATTTGGGAAGGCTTTATATAAAGGTAAGACATTATTAATAATCAGTATTTGTTAATTAATCAATGAATTAAACATTTACTGAGCACCTGTCAGGTGCCATTTACCATTCTCTGTGCCACAACGGTGGCCGACTTTCTGGAGCTTACCTGCTGGATGCGCTTGACACGTAAGGAAAACAAAGAGATGCACCGAGAACAAATAACCAAATGAATAAACAAGATGACGTTTGAAAAGCTATGAAGAGGCAAAGTAGGGTGTTGGGGGCTATTTTCCATTGAGTGGTCATGGCAGCCTCTCTGAGCAGGTGACCTTGCACTGGCCCTGGATGGCTAGAAGGAAGCCGACAGGGGACCTGGGAGCGGAGGACCCCAGGCAGACAGAGGGCTGGAGCAGAGGCTCTAGATGAGGCCAAGGCGGTGTGGTATGACGTTCTACGGGGAACCTGGTCCCATCAGGAGTGTCACACAGCCCAGTGCAGAGTGGAGCAAAGAAAACAGGGGGCAGTTTGGATACCCGATTCCGGTCCTGCGTTACCACGGCCCCTCCGTATCGTAGCCCTGGCCTCAGTTCCTTATCTGTGAGAGGCCCTTAACAGAGGAGTGCCACCACAGGGGCGGGCCTAGGACGCGACCTGCTCTCCAGCACCCCTGCTCCCAAGAGCAGTGACAAAGCTCAATCTGCCTCCGGTGCTTCCCGGAGCGGGGGCTGCAGGAAGAGGGGAGCACAGGCCCTCCGCTAGCACACAGCCTGAGCCCCGTGCCGGCCCCACGGCCCACAGGCACAAGGGAGACGGTCTGCTTTGTCTTCGGGTGGACTCGAGCCTTCAAGCCTTTGGACTGAGTGCCAACAATAATTCATCAGGAACGCTTCACAGCTCAGCATTACAAACCTGTTAGGAGACAGACCGCCCCCAGGACGGGCTTGGGAAGGAAACGTGTTCAGGGCTGGTGACCTTGAGATGATTAATGGTTTTTCACAGGGTGAACTCTGTCCTCTGCCTCCCACGTGCTGTGTGCGCCTTCGCTCCCTCATGCCGGGGACGGGGGGGGGGGGGGGGGGGGGGGGGGGGGGAATGCGGGAGGTGGTGACTTTAGAAGGCGAAATCTGTAAACCAGCTATAATGCAAAAATAAATAAAAAAAGAAAATGCAGAAGCAAGAGGCCTGCGTTGGAAAGGCAGGGGTGTCTTATTGTTATGACTTGTTTATTTTTGCAAAAATAGCAACACAGTTTCTATATCTCGATCTGTATCTGAACTCCTTTCTCTTATGCATTTTGCACAGTGCCCTGCACTTTCACAATTATTCTCTTTTTAATCATAATTAATTAATTTTATGGCAGCACCTGTAGCGTATGGAAGTTCCTGGGCCAGAGAGTGAATCCTAACTTCACTTCAGCTGCAACTTACACCACAGGGCAATACTTGATCCTTCAACCCACTTCAGCAGGCCGGGGATCGAACCTGCACCTCTGCAACAACCGGAGTTGCTGAAGTCAGTGAGATTTTTTTTTTTTTTTAGGGCTGCACCTGTGGCATATGGAAGTTCAAGGGCTACGGGTTGAATTGGAGCTGCAGCTGCTGATCTACACCACAGCCACGGCAACAGCGGATCCGAGCCACATCTATGACTTATGCCCCAGCTTGGGGCAACACTGGATCCTTAGTCCACTGAGTGAGGCCAGGGATTTAGTCTGCATCCTCATGGACACTATGTCCTCAGAGCCACAACGGGAACTCCTGCAGTCAGATTCCTAACCTATGCTGTGCAGCAGCAAGATCTCTTTTCACCATAACTCTTAGGAGTATTGTCTCTCCCACCTCCATGGACCCACACCCTGAATTTATTGAATACAGGATGGAGTGGCAAAGGAAATTTTGTCTTTATTTTTTGATGTTTGAAGTCGCGGTCATTTGATTTTTACTTTTTTAGACTAAAAAAACTTATAACTGTGAGAGATGCTGTTTCAGCACAACGAGAGTGGAAGTTAATTGAAAGAAAATTTTCTGATCCCTCCACCTCCCCTCCCACAGCCCCGAGGTCATCAGTGTCAAATCAGCACAACCCTTGGTGGTAACTCATCCACTTAAACAGAAGCCACATGCTCAAGTACTCCCTGCGGGAAGCGGGGCTTCGGATGCAAACCCATAACAGCGGGCCTTCCCAATTTTGTGGGCAAAGCAGCTTTCTGATGATGATGGTGATAGATACTATTGACTGTCTACTTTGGTCAAAGGAACTCTTCTGTTGTAGTGCATCATGTGTGTCATCTAATCCTACCACAACCGCGGGAGGTAGTTACTGATATTAACCCCCTCTCACAGCTGGAGAAACGGAGCTATGGGGTGAGGTGGGCAGTAGCAGAAGGAGGATTGGAGTCTCGGGGTTCTCATTCTAGCCGCCGGGCTCTGCTGGATGAAACTTTCTCAGTGTGTTTTTCACGAACGAATAACTGAAAGAGAGCCAAATGACCTTCTCTGGCCCTGATAGCACCTCTCTCCCTTTCTGCTCACCCTACACTTTAGTCACTCTGCCACCATCTACTTGCCCCGGAGGTAAAACATTTGTGTGTTTGTGCACTTAAAACCTCTGAGATGTGGAGGCTGGTTGTTATTGCAGCATAGCCTAGCCCACCCTGACTGATATGGTGGCAAAAACGCTAACAGGGAAAACATCAGGAATAGCACTGATGGCAGTGGCAACTGACACTTGGGTGGTAAACTTGGGCCTCTCGGTTTATGATCTGGGAGTACACGGGAGGGAGAGGCACACATCTCAGTCTTGTTCAGGAGACGGAGCTCAGGGAAGTCACGGTATTTCTAGCAGGATCTGGGAAATACTGGTGTGTTACATAAAAGGTAGTTGTTTATTATGCTTTGTTACATCTCAGACCATGTGAGATGAGATGAAGATAAGAAGCAAGTGTACTAATAGTGTCCACAGAGAGTCAGCGGTCAGAAATGCTGGGGACAGAAGAGAGCAAAGGCAGTTAGCATTTTGGTGAGCGAGGCGCAGAAGCTGTTGATTATCTGGATGCAAGTGTGTCTGTGTGTGTGTGAGTGGGGAGTGGTTGTGAGGCAATGGGAAAGATCGGGGCTCCTTAGTGTAGGCGAGAAGACGTTCATGCTACGGATTAAAGGCAGGAAAATCGGAGCAAGGGAAGAAAGGAACAGGTGCATGTTTTGGGCAATAAATCTGTACGCCTCTTGTAACTGTTAGACATCCAAATGGAGATGTCAGAGAGGCAGCTGGGATGTGGGAGGAGGCAAGGACTGGAAGTGGGAACTGAGGGTCAACAGCTTACAGGCAGGTGGCATTTAAAGTGATAGGAACGGTTTCCACTGCTGGTCAAAGTGGAGTAACAGAAAGCAGACTTAACCTTGCATTTGAGAGAACAAAAAACTGGACAGAATATCAGAAACGCGTTTTCAGATGCAGTACATTCGGCAGTGCAGGGCTGCGGTCCCCGAGAGCAGGCAAGCTCGTGACGTGGGCTCTGGTTTCCCAGCTTGCTGCCTGGAGCTTCCAGGATGCCGAGCCGGGATGCGGGACCCAGGCAGAGTCTGGCGGCCTCCTTGAGGCGAGACGATAGAGCTGGGAGTCCTGGGAGGCCGAGGCGACAGAGTCTGTGCTGCAGAGGGGAGAGCCGCACAGAGTGTACTGCAGGCGTGTAGAGGACGCCCTGGCCTTGGGCTGGCCCCTGCTCCTGGCTGACCCAGGCGTCAGTCTATATCGGCCACAGCCCTGGGCAGTGATCACAGTTTGCTCAGGTTCCTCTCATGGGTGAGAGATTCTCTCTTGGCTCCAGGTTTGCAGCAGTGAGCCTGACACTGGGCCCCATCACACGACAGGGGCCTCTTTCCATCTCAGTTGTGAAACCTGCCTGTCCCGCTGGCTGATGGCCCAGAGCCTGTGGGCCTTGTTTCCCTTCCCAGTTGCTGCTCTGCGTTTCTCTTCCATGTGTGGCCTGCAGGGCTGTAGACCTTGTTTTGGAATAGGATTATGTTTTTTCAAAGTCTTATATCTCATTGCTATTTTTATTGGTTGTTTTTTAGTTTGACTGGAAAGTGATGGAACGAGCCTGAAATTTTTCTTCCGTGGTACCAGCATTTGATTAGAGTTCTGGACGTTTGACCTCCTGGCTTTCATGACGCCCCTTCTCCCGGTCCCCCACCATCCCGCTCTCTTTGTGGGTGGCTCCAGGGATCCACCCTTGGCAACAGCCTCTCATCCATCTCCACGGCACAGACTCCAGCTCAGGCCACCCCACTGCACACCCATTAGGCCCTCCCAACTCAACAGGTTCAAGATCAAACCCTGTAACTTTCACTCAAAACTGCTCCTCCACCTGTATTACCTGGTGGTGTGGTAAATGGCACCCCGTAAAACCAGATATTTAAGCCAGAAATCTGAGTTCTCTTTTTTTTTTTTCAGCTGGCACATCTAATAAGTTGCTGTTTTGTAAGTCTTACACCTGTTACCCACATAGATCTTGATCTGCGGGCTCTTGCCTTGAAGTTAACCTTGACTTGGAGTCATAAGTGAAAAAAATACGCAGGTTGGCAACCAAAAATGAAAAATTTAAATAATCCTGACCTTTACTAAATTCTATACAGAACTAAAGAGAGGTCCTATTCATATTACACAGCAAACTTTGAAATCTGCTTTCTGCATTTTTGTCTCTTTCTCTGTTTCAACCTTTATATCTCTCTATTTATCTATCATCTCTACATCCATCCATCCATGCATCTCTGTTGATCTCTCCATCCATTCATCCATCTCTGTCTCTCTCTCTCCATCCAGATCTTCTTTCTTTCTTTCTGTCTGCCTGCCTATCTATCTATCTATCTATCTATCTATCTATCTATCTATCTATCATCTATCTATTGTCTGTCATCTACCTATCAACTATCCTTGAGAAACTCCTTTCATTTTTCCCCCCAAAACTCTAAAACTCTTCAACCCTTGCAACTATTTCCAAACCCAAGGACCTTTTATTTCCCCTCCTCTCACTCTCTTTTATTTTCACGATCTACTCTGGATTCTTTCTGATACAAATCAATGCCATAATTGCCTCTGTCTCTCAGAGTTCCCCCTAATTTATACCTCCTTAAGCACCACAAAACACTGAGTAGATTCACAGACATATCCTTGGAAAGAAGAGAGGGTTTGAAGAGAGAGCATATATTTATTTCAAATTTAATATTTTTCTTCTCTCATTGCCAAAAAACAGTTAACTTTTTTCACATCCATTTTCTTCTCTCCATCTCTGCTATAACAAGTATACCCCAGTGTCAAAAACTGTGAAGAACCTGATGATTTTCCCCTAATTATGACTGAGCAATTAAGCCCACCATGGTTTCATTGGTGCTGGTAGAGACATAAATCTCATGGGTCAAAGACAAGTGCCTTCTTAGGGTAGTGGGCAAAGGACAACTTATGCTCATGGGAGTAGCAGTAGCTAGAATGTTGGCATCACTGTGCCATTCCCCGATCCCCAGTTCCCCCAGGATATTCAGTGAGAGCCAGAAGACACATGCACACACAATGAGTACACAGCAGGAGAGGAACCCCAAACTTAGGGAACCCACATCCTTTATAACGGGCAGTTAGCATGCCTGCTCCTTCCTCCAGGTGGCGTGGGGAGACACCATCTGTATCATCATCTCACAGCATGCAGACCCTCCCTTTTTCTGGAGGGACCCTCTGCTAAGACAGTTGCACATACAAAGGTCCTTGAACAGGAAGTCCAGAACAGACGGCATTCGGTGCCTCACTTGCAAGACATGTGGAAGCATAAGAAATTTGTGGAAAATTTTCTCCTCTCACCTCCTCTGGACAATCATCATTTCCTCTTGGAATATTACAATATCTGGCCAGGCTGTACCTGGTTTTGTTCTCTTCCAACCCACTCTTCCTCTGTTGTAATCTCTCAACATGCAACTAGGGCCATGCAACTACCATTGGTCAGTGGGTACTTAGTTCCTATAGGATAATTTCCTTAGAGTGACACGTAAAACACATATATATTTTGGCTGTGCCCGTGGCATGCAGGAGTTTCTAGGCCAGAGATCAAACCCATGATTCAACAGTGACCTGGAGCTACTGCAGTGATGTCAGATCTTTATCCCACTGAACCACCAAGGGACTCCTATAAAACACTTCTTGTTTATGCTTCTGCCTGGCTTTTCAGTCATTTCTTCCATTCTATGCTGAAAATTTGACATTTAAAAAATAAATATAACGTTGCATTTAATATTTTAATAATAACTTTTGGAGCTCCTCTACATGGAAAGCAATTTACAGCTACATGGGCTTGAGATGACCTTTATAAACGACTTTATAAACTTATTAACTATTCTTGATGAAATGCATCTCAAATTCAAGTTTGTACTGCTTGTGTGTGAATATGTATGTGTTAATGACAGACAAAGGAGAGTTAGAAAGAGAATTCTTCTGTAGGCCCAGCAAATGGAAGTACATGTTCTATTTATTTATTATTTTTTTCTGCAAGGATCTAGGCCTTGCAAAGATCAACTGCGGTTGAATTTGTCTCCTGTCTGGTTCTCACAATGACCTCTGGCTCTGATTTTCAAGTGGGGTTTGAAATCCCCTCGCTTAAGTTCACACAACTGTCCCTTCAGGGGCTTTGCGTTTTCTTGCAGTCTGGGCTTTTTTAGACAAATGTCAGGTTTTTTTTTTTTTTGTCATTAGCCTTGTGAGAATTTCTAGGAATAAATAAACAGTTTGGAGAAGGAAACCCGCTCTGGGAGTAGAGAATATGAGTCAGTGCCATGTTGGGAGGGGGTGTCGAGGCAGTGAAACTTAGGCTTATGCCTCAGGCTTCTTTTTTATGGAGACTTGAAGCTGGGACTGGCCTTGGAGCACTGCTTTCTGGCATCCACCCCGGAACAGAAGTCCATGCCAGGAAAGGGATGATAAAGCACAGTTTATGACAACTGTTTATGATATTTTGAAATATATAGATGATTTTTATAATGACTCGAAATTTATTGAATTTTTGAGGGATAGTGGCATTTTGTAACTGGTACCTTCAGAAAAACCCAGGCCCCCTGGAATCTGGGCCTGACCTAGGCTGCTTCTTTATTTCCCCTCACAACCTATCAAAGATTTATTACTCATGCTGCTGGCTGACTGAATGACCTTGGGTGAGTCACTGCCCATGCCTCAGCTTTCTACCTATAAAATGGGACTGAAACAGTGGGATTATTGTGAATATCAAAATAAAATACACAGTGTTACTAGAAGCGCACTTTCAGCTATAAAATGCTATTAAAAAAACTAGGAACTTGTGTTTTTTGGCTCTGGAAGGTGTACTATTCTCTCTTTTGCTGCTTTCCTTTGACTCCAGGCTGTAGCAGATTTATAATACGCAGAGCAAAATCACGAACATTTATAGGAAAGTTTTATTTTTCATCATCTGGGGTGGCAAATGGAAATATTTAAAAATAAAATAAGAATAAAAGTTTTGTTATTTTTCAAAAGTAAACTAAACAAGCAATTAAAAAAAGAAAAGAAAACTGTGAGTAGTATTAATTCTAGTCCTTGCCCTGGAGTGATGTGGGCTTGGGTCAGTCATCACCCAGGCCTGCCTCTTTATCAGGCCTTTGCTGGACCATAAAGTCCTTAAAGAGAGAGTGGGCTGGTCACTCCCCAAGTTTAGCACTCTGTATGAGTGCGTAGGTGGGCAGTAGGTGCTTGTTAAAAAAAAGAATCAGTGGGCCTTGTTTTCTTCATCTTTAAAGAATGAGAGTGGGACCATATCAGAGTTCTAAGTCAGGCTGGTGACTCATTGGTGGGTTTTGAAAGAAATTTTGTGGGGCCACAAGTAGCATTTTAAAATGCAACAGAAGGGGTAGTTCCCATCGTGGTTCAACGGTAATGAACCCAGCTAGTATCCATGAGGATATGGGTTCAATCCCTGGCCTTGCTCCGTGGGTTAAGGATCTGGTGTTGCCATGAGCTGTGGCATAGGTTGCAGACATGGCTTGGATCTTGCATTGCTGGACTGTGGTGTAGGCCAGCAGCTCTCGCTCCGATTTGACCCCCAGCCTGGGAACTTCCATATGCCATGAGTATGGCCCTAAAAAGACAGAAAAAAAAGCAACAGAAGGGAAAAACTTAGAGAGCACGCAATTATGTAGACATGGCTTTGTGAAACCTTTGTTTCAGCTATGTGTGTGTGTGTGTGGGGTATGTACAGTCTAGATGTCAAGTACACATATTTCTTATCGCTCAGTGTTGCTGAGAGTGCGTGAAAAACACTGGACAAGTCGGTCCCCCTGTCTCTAATATTACATGACTGCTAGTACCACCACCATCACCCCTCACATTTGATTAATACTTCCACTTTACCAAGAACGTTTGTGCCCACTCTCGTTCATGTGGGCCTCATCAGAACCTGGGGTGAGGGAGGGCCATGTTGATATTCTTTGCATTCTTCCTGGAGAGGAGGAGAGGCTTGTATCCTCACCTCTTCCTTCTAGAAGGGACTGTCTTTGTCTGGCGACTCCTTTAAATGAGGCCTAGGAAGGATGTCTGGAGCAAGATGTTCTTAAGAAGCAAGGAGCAGGTCCTCATCTTCTCTGGCGGGGAGGTGTTGAGGAGGGGGCCTGTGCGTGGGGAGAGGCTGGTGGGGTTACAGAGGGAGGGGAGATGGTGAGAGAGAACCTTAGGAAATGCGGACTTCTTCGAGGAATGCTCTGGGGCACTGCATGAGCTGACCTTCTTCCCAGGGCTCCACCCATCTTCAGATACCTTCACTAGAAAGTCATGAACTTCTTGCGGTGAATGGATTTCTTGTGGCATCAGGCATGGAGCTGATTTCTGCATGGAGTCGTAGCCAAAGTCAAAGCAGAAACCAAGAAATGTCTCTTCTGATGTAGGCTGGGTTAAACTCAGGAACATGGAATGATGGAGGACCAGAGACCAATGAGGTATCAGGGAGGTGCTGAACAGGATCCAATCAGAGGGCAGGGCTGCTGTCGACCCTCCTCCATCCCGCCATGATTCTCACCTTGGGAAGGGGTTGGGCGTGAACACGTAGGAAAGGCTTTGCTCAATAACTTCCGCTCTTCTGGCAGATTTTAATAAACCTTTCCCTTGTGACATCCCCTCTTCCATCCTGTTCTCCCTTGATCTCAACTAACTGAAAATCACTACATGTCAAGGAGCTTTACCGATGGGCCTGGGTTTTGTTTGTCTAGGAATGTTTGAGGACAGCGTCCGGAGTGTGTGTGTCAGTTGACATGAGTAGGAAGAGATCTGCAGATAGTTCTTTTGCTCAAAGTTTGAATTCAGTTATTCTTAGTGTATTCTATCTGGTATTAAAATCTTAATCAAATACTGGGATTGCGTTTCTTGCCCCCAGGGTGGGCGAGCCAGGTGAGCACCTTCTGTCTCCTGAATGAACCCCACCTGAGCGAGGCTAACTCCTGCGGAGGTGCTGTACACAGTACAAAAACGCCTTTGTAAACCACAAAACGCTCCCGGAAGGTAAGTGAAAGTGATTTCTGCCCTGCCCTGACAGCCTCCTACACTCAATAAGTCACTGCCTACACAGTGGCCTCTTTATGAAACTCCTCCTCCCCCCATTTATGAGCACGTAACTTGATATAGCTTTCTGGTGCCTTCTTTGTCTGTAGGTAAATAGCTCAGGGAGAATTTACAAAACCTCCTCTCTCCCTGAGAATACTTACCAGCCTATGGGAACTGGAGGGGAGTTTTCTTGTCTGTTACTTCTGAGACTCACAGTAACACCGTGGGAAAAGGAGGATAATGAACATTTTATAGGGGAAGAAACTGAGGCTCCAGCTCAAGGGCTTTAAACGGAGGTCACCTGGCCTCGGAATGCCCTCTTTCCACAAGACTCTCAGGGAGTCAGGGAGAAGGGCTGCTTCTTCCTGCTGCAGTGCTAGAACTTACCACGTGGAGCAATGCTCAGGAAGGTCCGTTGAAGGTCGAGTGAGTGATTGAACCAATGACTGCATGGAGATCAGCGGCAGTGTTCAGATTCCCCGGGACCTAGCACAGTGTCTGGCGTGGAGTCATGTTCAGGGGGTGTTTGTGGCAAGGATGAGTGAGCAAGTGGATGAGCAGGTGCTCATTCTGGGAGGGTCAGAAGTGGGGGCTGGAGGTTATATGCTGACGTACCTGGGAGCACCTCCAGGTTCTGGACAAGGACGTTTCTTTGGGTCCCTGTGGATGATTCTTGATGGTTCGTGGGCTTAGGTGCCGCTCTGCTCTCGGGACATGCAATGCGCCTGCAGGAACACACAGCCATCAGAAGCATCCTTCCTCCTCAGAAAGCAGAGCTGGCGTGTGAACTGAGTGTCCCAGGAGGACCTCATCCCCACCCCCCTGGCCTTGGGGCCAAATATGGGCATCTCCTACTCAGAGGCGGGCAATAAAAGTCCACTGTGCCCCACTTCTCTGAGAAGCAGCGTCTCAGTGCTCCAGCACCTTCGTCCTGGGTCTTATTTATTGTCTGCTGTTTCAGAGTATTCACAAACCCGAGGGAGGCCTCACAGCTCCGCTCTGGGCCTTCAGAGGACTGTGGATACCTGAACTCCTGTCTTGATGAATCAGCTGCTCTGAGAACTGGACACACCATCCTGCCCGCCTCTGCACGGCTGGGAGTTCCTGCTTGCTTGAGGCCTGGCCACTTCCAGGATGGAGGAGGGAAGGACATGCACTCCTTTCTTGTCCTGTCTGTTCTTCCCACCCCTGCAACGAGAAACTTTGGTTCACACAAAACAGCCACCGCGATCGGATCACCCTCACTGCGCAGGGCTGGGCTTGACACCCCCACTTTCTATCCAGTTGATGACTCACTTTCCTGAACTGTAAAATGAGGACCCTGAGTCCTGTCTTGCCAACTGGGCTAGAAGTCGCCTTTGTCTTGAATGAGTCCTGCTTCCAGGACGTGTTCCAAAAATAACTTTTTGTTGACATGAGCTTTTCTTGTCATTTCTCATTTTCTCCTTCAAGCAAGAAACGAAGACCAAATAAATAGAAAGCAAAATAACTGATGCTAATCAAAGATCTGTGTGTACAATAGTCACCCTTTGCCTAAATCCAAACCCCAGCCAGCTCCTCTGTGCAGTCCTGGTGCCTTTTTGGGGGCGGGAAGCAGCTGCCATGGCTCCCACCTGCCTTGTGCTGTGGTCTAAGCTCCTTGGTGCATGAGCCTTATTTCATCCTCCGGGCATCTCTGTGGGCAGCACGATGAGCTTGCCGTGCAGCCACAAAACATGAGGCTCCACCAAGTCAGTCAGTTGCCAAGTTCAAGCTTTTGTTTTGTCCGGCAATGGGGACGCACCCACAGCTCTCTCACTTCAAAGGGGCAGCTTTTTATCTCTGCCTCATCCTCCTTTTTAAAAAGAAATGGTCGATGGGAAACTCTCCGATGGCCCATCACTGCCAATGTCATAGTCTTTGTGCCTAAGAGAGCTCGGGGGCAGAACTCCCACACAAAGCTGTGAAACAGGATTAAGTTACAGAATTTATCATGTGGCCCAAAGTGAAGATTTCATCTGGTGAAGCGCAGAGCTTGTGAGGTAGTTGCTGGTTGTTGCCAGAGAAATGGATCCTTGCGTACCTACTGTGTGCTGGACTTTAGTGATCCTACAAAGATCAATGAAATATGTCCCGGGGCTATGGAGCAGGAAGATGTGTATCAACTAATCACATCCATACATTATGGGACCTTCAGTCTCAAGACCCCATTATCTGAGAATCCGGTATTATGCTCTCATCCACTTAACATAAATTTATTGCGAACTTCCATTTTAGGTTCTGGAGATGCCCTTATAAGATATCCCGAGTCCTTATTCTCATAAAACTTACCTTCTAATGTGGCTCATAATCCTTTCCACAAAACTCACACTTGCCCAGTGGCTT
The DNA here is from genome assembly GCA_004024745.2 of Catagonus wagneri. Classification (NCBI taxonomy): domain Eukaryota; kingdom Metazoa; phylum Chordata; class Mammalia; order Artiodactyla; family Tayassuidae; genus Catagonus; species Catagonus wagneri. The sequence goes on along the minus strand of PVHT021183710.1, from coordinate 2,305,150 downwards.
AGTTTCAAAATACTTTTCTGGGACTTCCTGTCATGGCTCAGTGGTTAACGAATCCGACTAGGAACCATAAGGTTGCGGGTTCGATCCCTGGCCTTGCTCAGTGGGTTAAGTATCCGGTGTTGCCGTGAGCTGTGGTGTAGGTCGTGGAGGTGGCTTGGATCTGGCGTTGCTGTGGCTGTGGCGTAGGCTGGTGACTACAGCTCCGATTCGAACCCTAGCCTGGGAACCTCCATGTGCCGCTGGTGTTGCCTTAAAAAGCACACACACACACACAACAAAAGAAAAAACCCAGAAAGAAACAAAATACTTTTCTGTATCACTCTAATTTTGATATAACACTCTATGGAATAGGCAAAATAAGTCTTTTTTTTTTTGCTTTTTAGTTCTGCACCCATGGAAATTCCCAGGCTAGGGGTCCAATCAGAGCTACAACTGCTGGCCTCCACCACAGCCACAACAACATGGGGTCTGAGCCATGGCTGTGACCTACACCGCAACTCATGGCAAAACCCGATCCTTAACCCACTGAGCGAGGCCAGGGATTGAACTCAAATCCTCATGGATACCAGTGGGATTCGTTTCTGCTGTGCCACAATGGGAACTTCCAAAATAAGTCTTATTCCAATTCTATAGGACAGGAAATTGAAGTTCAGAGAAATTAAGAGTCTCATGAATCAAGCAACAGACCTGAACTTTTAAGGCAGTGCACTTTTGTCTCCATCATATGAACTCAAGTTACCGAGGTACCAGGGCTGTGTATAGCATGACGGTCAGCCCTGGGGATAGAAAGAATTTCCTGCATACATAGATCTAGTCCTGGCTCCTGACCTGAGCTCCAGTTGCTTAATAACACCATTTATTCTTCTCTCCTCCTCTTCATCCATCCCTCCCCGTTTTTCCTGTTCTAAGCAAGCAGTACCACTACTCAGCCACTTGACCAAACCAGCCTTCTAGGGTTACTCTTGGTTCTCTCTGTACCACACGCACCCCTACCCCTTGTCATTCCAGTTCCAAAATATATTCTGAACCTGTTCCATTCGTTCCATCTCCACCATGAACTTCACAGTCTGATAACCCCTTCCCCTTTCAGGATGTCCACAATACCATCAAAGAGATGTCCTGACTTGTCCTTGACCTACAAAGAGTGGATTAAGTGGACTTTGAAAAAAAACACCATATTTCCTTGTTTAATATCCTTCAGTGATCTCACTTCCTCTTGAAACAAAACCCTTTCTCTTCCCCCTGGTGTGTAAGGCACTGTGTGATCTGCTTTCTTCCTTTCTAACACTTATGTCTAAATAACCCATCCTTACCCCGATACTCCAACCACCCTGGTGCTCTGTTGCATGACAACCCCAAGCTGATTTCCATTTTTAGCACCTTTGCTCTTTCTTTTAATTCTCACGTGGGCAGCCCCTTCTCGTCACTTCCTCTGGAAGTCCTTTGACCAATCTCCCCGCCTTCTTTCCCAATGATGTATTTTAATGTTCTAGGTTATATCAATCTCTAACTAATAAAACTTGTTTACTCACTTGTCTTCCTATTGTCTGTATCCTTTAGTAGAAGGTAAGCCCTAGCAGAACAGCATCTTGTCTTTATTTTTTATCCTCAATGCCCAGAACGGTGGTTGACCACATAGAAAGCTCAACAAGTATTTCTTGATTGAGGCTGTGGACAGAGAATGCTGCCTGCCTTGTCAGGCAACAATGGTGTTGCAGCCATCAGGCCATCAACTGCTGCAACCAACTCACCCTGAGGGGATTCAGGATGGGGTGCAATGGGCCCTACAAAGTTAATATAATATCGAAAAATGACTTCAATGAGTCCAGAATCTTACCTCTTCCCAAACATAGAAAAGTGCTAGATTTATTAATCTGAGATGTTGTGTTTTCTTTAATTAAGAATAATCTTTTAATGTCTCATTACCTAGTTTCTATTGCAAAAACTCCTGTATATCCTGGCTTCTTCCTTACCTCTTCAGAACAGTCCCTCAGAACCAACTGAGAGGCTGGCTCTCTTCTGGGGCTTAGGTCTTCAGCAATTCCATCAAAAAAATAAAAAGAAGCCCAAAACATAATTCTCAACTTTTAGGCTGTGCATCTTTTTTTTTTTTTTTCTGACAAAAGAAGTGAGGAAGTCAGGGCTGTTTCTCTTCAACTATGAACACATTTTGCTTATCGCTTTAAAGCAGTTGGTTGTAGACTCTGACCAAGTAAGGGCTCACAGGCACAAATCTCTGGGCCAGGTACAGGAGAACGGCTGGGAAGTCTAAGTGTTAATTCTCCAAGTAAGGGAAGCTGGGAACGCAGTGATGGCTCTCTTGGCAAACCATGTCTTTCAGAGGCTTGTAGGTGATAAATATTCAGTGGAGACTCACTTCAGGCTCAGTGTCCTTAGGTTTGCTCTGGCGCATCCATGCAACGACCCTGGGAAGTAAAGCTTAACTGCTTTATGGTACAGATGAGAACATGGTAATCTGAGAAGGGACTTAACTCACGGAAGGTTATATGTCCAAGGAGAGCCAGATCTGTGACTCAAGCCCAGGCTATTCAACAGCCAGGTCACCTTTGTCCCGCTCTACTGCCCTGAAAGCCAAAGATGTATCAGAGAGGAGGGCTTTTTCAAGGTTAAAGAAAGAAGTGTGCCAATGACTGGGAAAGCCGTGACACCTCGAGTGGTTTATGTACAGACTCTCAGTGAGTGGAGAAACCATCTGAGACAACTCTCCATTCGACTGTAATTTTCTTTTTTGAAAAAGCCGTTTCTCTACGAGGCTGGGAAGCGCCTTCCTCCGAGAGAACCCAGTTATAGGGGTGCCCCCTTCAAAAGGCAAGAATGCCTGATTTGTGCTTTTTTGAGCGGTAAAGAGAGCTCTGAAACATATTAAATTTTTACGAGGTGTGTTGCTGACTAAAAATTTTTTTGAGCAAATAATCATACAAAAAGAGTAGACCACATACTTAAAATTAAAACCTCCAAATAAGAAAAATATTTATTAAATAAACTTACACCAAGCCACAGTGACCTTTCTAGTGGGCTTTCTTCCTGAAATATTGAGTTGGTTCAATGCTTGGAATAATTTTAATCAACACATTGATGGGTCAATGTTCGAGAATGGCAGTGCTCAAGGTGTGGCTTATGGTTTCGTGTGAGAAGACTGACTAACAATAAGAAGGTCTGATGAATTCAATTCGGTCACTAACTGTGTGATTTTAGGAGAGTCCGGAAAAGCCACTTCAGGTTTATGGTTTTCCCATCATTAAAATAGAGAGTGTGACATATCCCCTCATTGTCTCAAGGTCATTATGGAAATCCATTGATTAATGGATGGAGAACACTTTAATATTAAGGGCATGTAGTGTGGGTGTAACATACTTTTTTTTGTCTTTTTAGGGCTGCACCCACAGCATATGGGAGTTCCCAGGCTAGGGGTCGAATCAGAGCCGCAGGCCTACACCACAGCCACAGCAAAGCGAGATATGAGCTGTGTCTGTGACCTATCCCACAGCTCACGTTACACCTGATCCTTAACCCACTGAGTGGGGCCAGGGATCGAACCCACATCCTCATGGATACGAGTTGGATTCATTACTGCTGAGCCATGTCGGGAACTCCCATACCTATTTGTGATATTAATAGTACTAATTATTCCAGTAATGCTAACATGTAGACTTACTTCCAATACTCAAGAGGCAGAGGCTTTTCTCTTAGAACTCTTTCGCATTGTTCTTTCCTTAGAGTGCATTCCCAAGAGCATTCAAGTCGTCACTCTAGAATACATACAGTTTGTTATTTTTATGGCCCCGGTCACAAATCTTGTCTATTCCCTTGGGCCCAGCTGTTTATGAGAGTTCTAAAAATTCTCTTGCCCTTAGTTTCTTTCTTTCCTTTTTTTTTCTCCATCCTGTTATCTTCACATCACTCACCAGAGCAAAAATATTTCAGCACATCCCACTGACTGTCAGAAACAACCCTCCTATGAGATACACTTACAGTTTGGTCTCCTCCGCTCTCCATCGCCCGGTCTAGCTCGGCTGCAACTAGCTGGCCGCTTCTTTATCTTCTGAATGCCTGTCACATTTTCCCACCTTCTGATGTTTGCATTTGCTCTTCCTCTTCCTGGGACGTCTCTCCCTCCTCCCAAATGTCCAGCTCAGGCTGCAAGACCCAGCCTGCATTTTCACTGCAGTTCTTACCTTCTCTTGATTCTTTCATGACTTGTCACCTCTGAGCTGGTGCGTTTTCCTAGTTGCACCTCATTCGTCTAGTCTATTGAGAAGCTGGGCAATTAAACTCTTTCTCACTGTTGCCCCTAATTTATTATTTATGGCAGTGATTTTCTTATTCACAGTAGGAAACGTATTTTGAGGCCCAGCTCGTACACATGCACGGGCGGGTGCACCCACACAAGCGCAAGTGCATACAAAACAAAAAACTTCAGGAAACAAGAATTATCCTTGTATGTGTAATACGCTCTGGTGTTTTATTCTGTTCTAATCTCTCACTTAATGAATCCACACATTGTGTTGTACCCAACACATGGATTTCACAGTCCGTTAATAGAGTTCAACCTCTGGTTGAAAACACCAGTTTATAGTATTAATTTTAAGTACAGAATCTTTTGGGTCCTGGTTCTTGATAGGCCAAGCTGAACTTTTGGCACTAAAACATTTTCCGTTTTTTTTTTTTTTTTGTCTTTTTGTCCTTTTATGGCCGCACCCGCGGCATATGGAGGTTCCCAAGCTACGGGTCTAATTGGAGCTGAAGCCACCAACCTACTCCAGAGCCACAGCAACGCAGGATCCGAGCCACGTCTGCAACCTACACCACAGCTCACGGCAACACCAGATCCTTAACCCGCAGAGCAAGGGAAGGGATCGAACCCACAACCTCATGGTTCCTAGTTGGATTCGTTAACCACTGAGCTACTATGGGAACTCCCTGAAACATTTTCTCTTTCAAGTTTTGATTCTGCAGTCCCAAGCCTTGTTTTTCTTTCAAAACCATTTTATATGCTACAAGTTAATACAAATTTATTTAGAAACTCTATTCAGTATTGCTCACCTGCTATAGTGATTCTAACTCTGTCAGAGTCTACCTCTTAAATACCAGTCAAATTTTCTTCTCTTCACTGTATCTATCACGGCTCTTCTAGTTTGTAGCATTATTATCTCTTGTCTGGAATATACCAATGGCCTTGCAACTAAATTGCCAGCCCCTAATATTGTCCCTTTTGATTCTCCCATGATCGAGGTGTTAATTTGCACATTTTATTATAGTATATATTATAGGGCATATATGTGTGTGTGTGTGTGTGTGTGTATGTGTATATATATATGGTATTACAGTATAAATTCTACAAATATCATATAGGGACTCAGTATGGATTCAGTAAATTTCTTTTTAGGTCTATTCATAGGAATTTAAAATATTTTCATTATTGTTAAAGGGATCTCCTTATACTACGGTTTATAATTTATGATTTTAGACATATAGGAAAAACTAAAATGCATATTTGTTAGCTGTCATATTATTGAACTACCTTATTAGTTTGAAAATTTTTCACTTAAGTTTTTTTTGGTTTCCTAGGTACACAACATGTATTCCCCAAATAAATAAAGCTTTTTAAAAAAATTTATAAGGCATATAAAATATTTAAAAATCTTATTTATTTATTTTATCTTCTGATATTATCCAGAAGTTATACACGTCTGATAAATAAAGTAGCGGTTCCTGTTGTGGCTCAGCAGGTTCAGAACCTGACTGTATCCGTAAAGATGTGAGTTTGATCCCTGGCCTCGCTCAGTGGGTTAAGGATCTGGCCTTGCCACAAGGCATGGAATAGGCCTGCAGCTGCAGCTCTGATTCGATCCCTAGCCCAGGACCTTCCATATGACACAGGTGGGGCCCTAAAAAGAGGAAAAAACAAAAACAAAAAATGAAGTAAGGGGTACCTGTTGTGCTTGTCTTGTCCTTGACTTTCATAGGAATTCCTCTGATATACCACAGATAGGAATAGTTTGGTCAATTAATTTTCAGATTATCTTTTGTCATATCTCTGATTTTTTTAAGACTGAAAATAAATAGCAATGGCATTTGGATTTTATTATATACTATTTTAAACTTTGTTAAAATGAATACACAGTTTTCTTCTCTTAACTCATTATGTGATAGGTTGTGTTAATAATATCTTGTCAGAAATAACATATGGAGTTAGAGTAATATGGCAATTTGTCAAAGGAAGCAGAAATGCCTGACCACTATCTCACGTTCTTGTCACCCTCCTAACACACTTCCAAAAGTGGAAATTTGTACGAGGAATAATTGCCAAGAGGACTATATTCCAATTAAAAGAACTCTGGGAGGCTAGGCTGTGCCACATACAACAACAATTTTTCCTAAGCTAATTAGAGTTCAGACTAAAGTATGCAAAAGGATCTATTATTTCTATTTCACTAAACCCAAACCCAACCCAAGACTCGGATCTTTACACTCTTGTTCCATGAAAAGGAAGACATATAAAAACAGAGAGGGTGATAATCTTGCTTTGATAAAGCCCTACGTTTGCTTCTCACACCCGATGGATGGATAGAAAGGAGTAAGCTAGAAGACAAGTCTATTTGAAAGATTTCCTAATACTAAGACAGTTTTTCTTTCTGGAATAAACCCACTAACAAATCCTGTTATTTTTTCTCCAAAAGACATCCAGAATCTGCTACATTATCACCACCTCCATGGCTGTACCATGGGCATGGCCACTATGAACTCTTGCTTGGATTGTAAGAATAATCTTCAAAGTGCTCCACTGATTTTTCCCTTGCTTCTAAAATCTACTCTCCGCTCCATGCCAGAGTGATTTTTTAAAGTTTAACATAAGACAAATAATGATGCTTCTTTATTCAAAACTCCCCTATGGCTCCCATCTCGTTGGAGCAAAACACAACATCTTTGCAATGGTTCACAAGTTCCTACCTGAGCTGTCCCCTGTACCCTAAACTCTCTGGTTTCTCCTTTTCCTGTTCTTTCCTGGGTCACCACAGTCACATTAGGCTTCTTGCTCCACCATGGTCACTCCAGGCACATGCTCCTTGTCCTTTTTCCAGTCCTGCGTAGTTCCCCCATGTGCCTGTGCTGATCAGTACTCTACTAAATACTTGAGGTGGACCCTGTGAAAATATCCAGAGTTTTGTCTCTGGAATATTCTCTGTGGTACTCTATCCTGAAAACTCTAGCTGCATTCACAACCTCAGACCCTTAGCTCCCATCTTCTCAAATCAGGGAGGATACTGGGCTCCTGTTTTTTTCCACCTCCTTGCACTGCAGCCTGGAAACTCTCTCCAGACGGTAACTTCGCTTTGATTCTTGTCTGTCATCCATCTTTCATCATCTGATAACCGGTGACTTGAAGACCATTGTTTTATATATTTTGCCCAGATTTTCTAGTTAAGTGGAAGGGTAAGTCTGGCTCCCGTTTTTTCATCTTGGCTGGAAGTAGAACCTCTCAGCACTTATATTTTTGGCTGCACCCGTACATGTGGAAGTTCCGAGGCTAGGGGCTGAACCCATGCCTCAGTAGTAACCAGAATTATAGTAGTGACATTGCTGGGTCCTTAACCCACTGAGCCACGAGGGAACTCTAAGAACTTCTTAATTTCCTTTCCTCTCTTCGTCTTTCTCCATCAGTCTAATATCAGACACATTGTTGAATGTTACCTATTTATTTACTTACGGTCTATCTTTCTCTTCATTAAAATATAATTCTACAAGTGATCTTTGTTCACTGATGTGTGTTTTGACACAGAGAAGGGATTGGCTCATTGTGGGGATTCAATAGTTATTTATAAAATGAATACACGCAGAGAGTGTCAGCATCAAGGGGGATTTCCAGGATCACCTGACTGTGGTTCTTCTTCTACAACAAATCCTGACCGTCAGAGGGTCTGGGTTTGTGAGCTGCATACTCAGTTGTAAGAGTCTATCACCCCTGCAGTTAACACTCCTCTTTGGGGAACACTGTCTCATTCCTCTTGCCATCTCCCTTTAAGGGCTTTGCTTACCCAACACTCCTTGACTGGATCACAACTCTGAGAAGCACGGGTGGAAGGTTTTAAGTTTCTTTTAAAAATATAGTCGTTTTACCACCAAGCATATATGTGTTTCTTCTCCGTAGCTAACCCTAAGCAGCTGCTGCTTAACCCTCATCTCTTTCTTTGTGTAAAACATGAACGCCGAAGGCCGTCTTAGCTCAGAGGGGTGGGAGTTCAGGTGGGAAGGGGTCCAAGGGAAACTTTGGACTCACTCACAGGGGTGGGCCAGCTAAATAACAGCACCTTTTCCCACAGACTTCCCCTTGTCATAGCTCCATGCAAGGATTTCCCATCTGTCAGCTGGTCCAGTCAGCAGTTACTCACTTGAGGAACTGAGTGTGCACATGTGTGTGTGTTCATTGGAATGTGTGGAGGTTTCTGGGACAATTTTTCTCTATTTTAATTTCCATCTGAGTTTTGTTTTGGTCTCAAGGCATTTGCACTGAGAGTCCCTTTCCTCTCGTGACTTAGCGACTCTGTGTCATCTTCTGGGTCTCAGCTCAGATATTTCTTTTTAGAGAGAACTTTTCTTCCCAAACCAATTCATGAGGTTTCTCCTCTTACTATCGTGCCTAACTGCAGTTAAAGCATTCTGCAATTATTCATAGTATTTGTTAATTGACTTGATTATTGTCAGTTTCTCCCTCTGATGTGCCAGCCACAGGGAGAGGAACTTTGCCTGTCTTGCTGACTTCCTTTACCCGTGGGGCTTGCCTAGGGCCTGACACATAGTAGGTATTTAGAAATATGTATTGGGCAGTTCCCCCCATGGCACCGTGGAAACGAATCCAACTAGGAACCGTGAGGTTGCGGGTTTGATCCCTGGCCTTGCTCAGTGGGTTAAGGATCCGGTGTTGCCGTGAGCTGTGGTGTAGGTCATCGATGTGGCTTGGATCTGACATTGCTGTGGCTGCAGTGCAGGCCAGCAGCTGTAGCTCCGATTAGACTGCTAGCCTGGGAACATCCATATGCCGTGGGTGCGGCCCTAAAAAGCAAAAAAAAAAAAAAAACCAACAACCAAACAAAAAAATATGTATTGGATGAATTAATAAGTCACTAGGAGAAAAAGAGATAAGAATGTTAATGACAGAGTGCAGAATTTATATAGAATGACTTATTTATGTATGGCTGCGGTAAGAAATGTAAGGTCAAAGTGGAAACTCAGAGCCAAGTCAAGAGGGCATTTTATCCCCTGCTGTGGTAATGACCGGACAGGAGAATACCTGTTTAATTAAAGAGACTGTGATGATTTAAGGATAGGGAAATAAAAAAGACATAAGACATACAGAAAACAAATAGCAAAATAACAGACATAAATCGGAACTTAGTAATTAATTAAACATAAATATATTAAATACTCCAATTAAAAGGCAGATATAGATAGAAGAGATTTTTAAAAAATCCAACTATATGCTCTCTATGAGATACAGTTAAATTTAAAGACAAAAATAGGTTGAGGGTAAAAGGATTGGAAAGGTGACACCACGCAAACAGTGACCCCCTCCCCCCAAAAAAACCTCTCAAAACAGAGTGGCTATGCTAATATGAGATAAAATAGACTTTAAGTAAAAAAAAAATTATTACAAGAGACAAATAAAGGTACCATATATAGATAAAAGGGTCAATATCTCAAGAAGTATCAATTATAAATATAAAATTAAATTTGATCTATAATAATTAAGTTAAATTAAAGTGTAGCTGATTTACAATATGACATTAGTTTCAGGTATGAAACATAGTGATTCAATATTTTCATGGCATATACTCCACTTAAAATTATTATAAAATATTGGCTATATTTCTCTATACTGTACAATATATCCTTGTTATTTACATATTTTATACACAGTATTTTGTGTCTCTTAATCTTTTTTTTTTTTGTCTGTTTGCCTTTTCTAGGGCTGCACCCGCGGCATATGGAGGCTAGGGGTCTAACAGGAGCTGTAGCCGCCGGCCTTTGCCACAGCCACAGCAACGTGGGATCCGAGCCGTGTCTGCGACCTACACCACAGCTCATGGCAACGCCGGATCCTTAACCCACTTAGTGATGCCAGGGATTGAACCTGCAACCTCATGGTTCTTAGTCGGATTCGTTAACCACTGAGCCACGACGGGAACTCCCGTGTGTCTCTTAATCTTGTACCTCTATCTCATGGCTCCCCACTTTCCTCTCCCTACTGGTAACCACTAATTTGTTCTCTATATCTGTGAGTCTGCTTCTGTTTTGTTATATACACACATTTATTTTATTTTTTATATTCCACATACAGGTGTTAATATAGTCTTTCTCGTGTGACTTATTTCACTAAGTATACTACTCACTAGATTCATCCATGTTGTCACAAATGGCAGAATTTCATTCTTTTTTATGACTAAATTCCTACATATGTATATATATATATATATATATATATATATATATATATATACACACATAATATACATATGTATAGAAATATTACATATATGAGTATATATATCACACATTTAAAAAAATCTATTCATCTATTGATAGACACTTAGGTTTCTTCCATATCTTGGCTATTGTAAATAATGCTGCAATGAATGTAAAGTAAACGTAACAATAGAGCCCAAAACACACAAAGCAAAACCCCACAGAATTGAACAATTCATCAATAATAATTGGAGACTTTAATACTTCACTTTGGACAATGAGCAGAACTTGGGAAATAAGATCAACAAGGAAATAGAAGACTTGAACAACATTATAAATCAACTGAATCTGACAGATGACTATAGAACATATCACCCAACAACAGCAGGATAAAATAAATTTGAATGTGGAATCAGGTAGAAAAGGTATAAAGAGTTGATTTGGGGAATAGAGGATAAGAACTGCAAAACCAGGGTGCACTAAAACTCAAGGGTATGTAGAAAAGGCAAAGTGGGATCACATGTTTGTGTCCCAGACTTTAGAGACATTCAGTTGAGTTTTCTGACTTGAATCTCTTTATTCAGGATCTCACCCTCCTCAGACACAGAAGTCACTCAAGTCCTTCCCCTTCACAGGTAAATTTAGGGTTTAATACAGGCACTACCACCTCCAGCTTTGCCAGTAAATGAACCTGCCAAATTGTTGAGACTTTGGAAAGCTGAAGACAAAATGTTTCGAGATAGCAGAGATGAAAGAATGCATGAGGTTACAGGTCAGTTCTGAAGAGCGTGGTACTTGAACACGGAAGGAAAGCGTGCCTTCTGAGAAAGCCGGCTTGTATTTAAAGCACAGGTTCTCTTATCTTTGCAAAAGCAAAACAAAATACAGCACTATCCCTTACTATGGGTGCCTGAGGACTTTGTTACTATGATTAAATACTCTGCTTTGGCTATAGCGCCCACCAAGTAGATTTAATTCTGCCGCTTAACACGTGTATAAGATTGCACAGCTTAGCCTAAGTCTTAGCATATTTTTTTGTAAGATAGGAATGATAACAGTATCCCTCTCATAAGGTTGTTGTGACATTTAAATGAAATAATAATGGTAAGTCTTTCACTCAGTGCCTTGTGAGTCTAACACTGGGTAGAGTAGATGTTTTCCAAAGGAATTGAACCTCATTAGGCTTGGGGTTTAGAGCACTGTCCAGGGGAAAATCACTCTTTTAATTTAGGTAAATTATTTTCCGGAGAGTTATTGCATCAGATCAAGCTATATTAAAAAAGAAATCCCAACAGCCCCCCAAGGACTCACTCTTCCCTGCCAACATCATCCGTGGGGCAGAGTCATGAAATGGTTAAGCAGGAAAAACCCTGCTCTGCTCCACTTAGGGCGAGTGTTTATTAATATTACACAGGAAATATCAAGTCACCCTGCTTCCAGCCAATGGAGCAAATCCATTTGTACGCTGGACACCCCCCGCCCCAGTCCAGCCACCTTCCGCCCCATCTAACGTTTTTGTAAAAAGTTGTCAGATGTAAAACTAGCCTTTTATTGCTAGAGCAAAGACGCTTAGAGAAAAAGCACAACCTGAAGCTGGAAAAACGACTTCTGCTCAGGAAAGGAAGTGGCAGTCACAGGAGAGGAGAACCGTGTGGGGGTCCTGAGAGAGGCCGCGTCGTCTGAAGGAAGAATCCAGAGCGGACCAGGGCAGGGAGTCTTTCCTCGGTCTTTGTAGCTCAGGATTTTCATCCGTCTCTTAGCCAGAACTGGAAGCTGATTATTTTTATAGGAATACAAGCTTAGCTTCTCACTTGAGAAAGGGCAGCAAGTCTCTGGGTTAGAGCCTGGAGTCAAGGCTTTTGAATTAACGCTGTTGTCATAAGGTCCTGAGTTACAAGTCTCCACAGGTATTCTTCCGTAGACAAGCCTGAGCTCTGTGAATAGAATTGTCTAGTTCAGTCAAGATTCTGCTGCCCAGAGGGAGAAAAACCAGAGGGGTAGCAGGTTTCTGATGCATTTTAAGCCAGTTTCCTTCTGCTTCATGATAGCAGAGAGCTCAGTCCCCTGCTTACTCCAAAGTAAAGTGAACAACTCAGATGGATGATGTTTTAAGGTACCCCTGTTTCTAGGGGCCTCTGATTCTGCTGTAAAACTGACATAAATCCCCAATCCCCACCCAGAATGAATCTGAGTAGCAAGAACCGAAACATAAAGTGTGTTCCTTACTCCTGGGGGAAGGGAACCCTAATAATTTCCTAGTGACCTCATACAGCCCAGCCATGGACAGAAAGAGTAAGGAATAAAATGCGATGGGAATAAGATTTACATTGATATATTAGGTGAGGGTTCCTGGCCACAGCTCTCCCTTTCAGCGGGGTTAGAAGCTGCTGGCAGGTATTTTACCAGCTACGACATATATGTATGAGAAAGAGCCTTCTATTGGGCTCTTTCCAAAGTCTAATAAAGCTGTGCTTTGCTCCTTCTGACCTTGGCCCAGTGACAGGTAAGTCCCACAACTTCAACCACCTTATAAACACTGAGATGGGCTGTAAGAAAAGACTACAGCAGCTCTATTTAGAAGCTTAGGTCAACAAGTAGGCAGAAAATGTCAAAACCACTAATCTAATTTATTGATGGCTTTAATGAGAATATATAGGAACAAAGTATTCTGCCTTGCATTGTAAATATCACTCTAGCACCTTCAGAAGACCCCAACATTTTTTTTCTTTTTTCTTTTTTGTCTTTTTGTCTTATCTAGGGCCGCACCCGCGGCATATGGAGGTTCCCAGGCTAGGGGTCTAACAGGAGCTGTAGCTGCCGGCCTTCGCCACAGCCACAGCAACGCGGGATCCGAGCCGCGTCTGCAATCTACACCACAGCTCATGGCAACGCCGGATCCTAACCCACTGAGCAAGGCCAGGGATCGAACCTGCAAACTCATGGTTCCTAGTCGGATTCATTAACCACTGAGCCACGACGGGAACTCCGAGAGGACCCCAAAGTTAAGAAGTGGCCCAATGGGCATGCAGTGTTGCTGTCAGCTGCTGGGAGAGGTAGGGCATGAAGGGGTGGGGTGGGTGAACTTGGGCAACTGGCATCTCCGCCTGTCTTTGTTTCTCTTTCTTTGTTTCCTTTCTCCCCCCGCCCCCCCGCCCCTCACAATATAATTGGAGTGTTTACTATATGCTATGTCTCAAAGTTAGGAATTAGGAATCGAGATATTAAAAATGCTAGTCTTGTCACTGAGTTATTGAAATAATTGTATCAAGAACCTAAGTAACGAATGATGAACAGCACCTAGTTTCTAACACCGAGCTCCATCAGGAACTCTCAGTTTAGTTTAGCAAACAATGCACAGTGTGATAGAAAAATGGGTAAAGTAACACAGAAATAGAGGAAGTTCCAGTTCACTTTCTTAGAGCCGTGGTGAATAGTTAGCCAAAGTGGTGACCATTGAATAGGGTGAGGGTGACTTGGAGATTTCCGGGGAGAGGTGTGGGAGGAAGGTGTTCTGGGTATGCGGAATGGTGTGGAAACACAAAAGAAGAGAGTGGTTGTGGAGAACAGTGTGGCATTTAGTTTCGCTGGAACACAGAGCTGGGAGGAGGGACACAGGGACTGCTGGAAGATGATGCTGGTAAGGTCAGGTGGTGCAAAATCACAAAAGGTCTTGTCAGTGAAGTTCTTCCAATTTATTTCTAGCTGTAGGAAGCCATGAAGAGGATGAGTTAAGTGGGCTGGGTGGGAAAAGGTCCTGATGTAATGTGTGTTTTATAAAGATCATTCCAATAACACTAGTGGATGGAAGCTAAGAAATGAGTTAGAAAATTGTTGGGATTGTGTGTAACGGGAGGGGATGAGTGTGAACCAAGGCAGGGATAACGGATAGCACTCGTGGTCCAGAGGGGAGATTGATGTAGACACGATTAATGTAAAAGCGTTTGGAGGGGCCACACAGAATTACAACAAAGGCAAGAGTCATGGGCAACCTAATGTTGAGGTGCTTTTCAAGCCTTTCTTGGTGGGCAGGTACCATCTCCTTGGAAGGGGCAAAGAAACAGTTGTTGATAAGTCATAGACAAATCTCAGCACAGTGGATGCTCCAGGGGTTCAGACAATTTTAAATTCCTTTGAAGAGCAATCAGATTGATAACCAGCATCTCCTCGTTGGCACGAATGGAGTTGCTAGGGCAGCAAAAGCACAAACTAAAGTTGATGCTTTCTCCTTGATCTTGGGGGCTGATTGTAAGTAACTTGAAAGAGGATATAAGGAGAAGGTCTGTATGTCTGAGTCGACTTCCTCAGCTAGCTGAACTTGTGAGCCTCAGGCTTTGGTTTCCCTCTAGGTGCCAGTGGTCAGCATCACCAAGGTCTAGTCCAGGCTGCTACTGAAGTAATTGTGTCACTGTGGGTGTTACCTGCCCTCTCCAGGGATATTTTATAGCAAAAGAGAGTTGTAATAGGTGATCTTTTAGACGTTCTCTGAAGTTCCTACAGCTTGTCACCCTGGGCTTCCCTTGGCCTGGCTTAGGATTCCCAATAAAGGTTTATTGAATCAACAAAGGAATGAATGAGTGGGTCAGCATGCCTTGGAGGATCACAGGAAAAGTGTAAATTGCCTGCATCATGAAGCTCTGGGACAGCTTCCCTGGTGGCAGTTCCTGAGGGCTTAGTGTCTGATTTCAGGGTGAAATTCTTCCCTTGGGGTGATAGAGGGGGAGGAAGTGGGGGAGCTCAGCCCTGAGTCATGGAAAACGACCACACTGAAATCAGATCTTCTCTGCCGGGTGCAGATTTGTTCCCGGGTGTCAGCCTGCGGAGTTGGGTCATCCACCAGCTGCGATGCTGTGCAGGTTGTATTTTTTCCTGAAACATTTGGTAGAACGTTTCAGGCTGGGGTGGGGGGAGGAGGGGAGGATTATCTGAACCAGATGTTTGTGGGCCATCTCTGTGACACAAGTGAGTAATTAGTTTTAAGTGATTATCCATGTGACCAGTCTGGGTGTGCTCACTTTTCTGGGCTGGGGAGCAGGCTGGGTTGGCTGCATGGACGGCAGAAGAAGTCAGAGGGGTTGAGGGCTGTGTGTGTGTGTAGACCTGTGCTAGGAGATTATTTCCAGGTAAAGTTTTATGAGTTGAATGTCAGTGGCTACATGGGAGACCTGGGCAGATGGCTCTGAAGGTTCCTACAAGGTGCATGACTGGCTAACCAATTACAAGATGCTTCTGTGTGCACAGAATAGCACAGATCCAGAAGAAAATCACTTTCTGGGTGGAACATGTCACGGGCTCAGGAGTGTCCTATAAGGAGGGTCATTCTGGAGACTGGATGTGCCATCTGAGAAGGTGTGGCTGGGTGGCAGTTGAAGACCAGCCACCCTGCCATCTTCCCAGACCCACATAGCTGCCATAGCCTTGGTGCAATGTCAACCTCACACTGTGCATTAGATGCTCGGAAGAGAGGGCTGGGAAACCCGATATTGACCAACATGAGCCTCATGGTAGGAGCAGAGACTCAGAGTGGAAATTTTATTGAAATCCAGAAAAGAAAGACACATTTCTTGCATTCGTGTGTGCGTGTACTTTTGAGATATTTACCTGCATCAAAAATGAGTACAATGAAATGACAGATTTGCTGCCACTGGAGGTCCCCGGAGTTCTGCAGGGACACCAAAGAGGGAGGGCCAAAAATTCCCCTTTGAGAGGCAGGATGGGCTTTGCAAACAAGACAAGATCAAGATCCAAGGATCTTGAGTTCAGCTTTTAACAAGAGGCCAATAAAACTCTGCTCTTTCACATTTATTTTAAACCACAAAAGGCTACAGAGAGGACACCTTTCAACATGTAAGGCCTTTTGGGCTCCAGGGCAGGAAACTCACAAGGCATTCCATTAGCCTCCATTCCCTGGGCCCTCTCACACTCACGCGCTCACGCTCCAGCACGCTCCCGCTTTCCTTGAGCCCCACGGAGGAAACGTGAGATATGTCACTCGGGACAGACAACTCACCAAGGGAGGGTGTCACTCAGCCCATGTGGTGCTCATTGGGCCTCTGAGGGTTTGCTTGCCATTTGTCCATCAGCACCCGAAATGCAGGTGCCAAGGTGCGGGTAGAGAGGGAGATGCTGGCTCTTTCTTCCTCCATCCCACAGGAGGTAGGACTACTGTTTGTCATCCAAGACCAAAAGCATTCTGACCCTCTCTATGTGTAGAATACGGTGCGTAATTGTAAATATGGGTTAGCTTTTTAAATTAAATTATTTATTTTGGCCACTCCTACGACATGTGGAAGTTCCCAGGCCAGGGACTGAACCCATGCCACAGTAGTAACCAGAGCCATAGCAGTGACAATGCCAGATCCTTAACCCTCTGAGCCACAAGGGAACTCCTGGGTTAGCTTTTTCAATCTTTACAACCACCTCATACTGAAGACACATTTACTACTCAAATCTGACAGGTGAGGAAACCGAGGCACAGGAAGTTTAATGGTACACTTAAGTAGCACTTACTCGGCACCACGCCCGGTTCTAAGCACTTTCGGTGGGTTCATATATTTAATCCTTACAAGAGCTCTAGGGAACTGTTAGGAAAAATAATCGAAAGCTTGGAAATAAAGCAAAAGAGGGTTGCAAGGTCAACACTCAACATTGTCTAACGAGCCTACTGTGGTAGGCAGGCCAAGGCTCCCCAAAGATGCCTGGGCCCTAGACCTTGGATCTTGTGAACTTGTCATGTTACGTGGTAAAGAAGACCTTACAGATGTCGTTGAGGTTATAGAATTTAAGATTGGGAGAGCTTATTGGACTGTCCACAAGGGCACAAGCTACTCTTTGGAGAGAAACTTCTCCAACCATGGTCAGTCCGAGAGATGCAGCAGAAGGGAGGGTCAGAGATATTGGAGTGGAGAGAGGGATTTGATCTGTGCTGCTAGAGGGGACACACGGAAAGCAGGAGAAGGAGTGCAGCTTCCGGGGGCAAGACCGGCTCCCGTCTGACCGCCAGCAAGGGAACAAAGACCTCAGGCCTACACGTGACCTAAGGGAGCCTGAAAGGGGAGTCCTCCCATAGCCTCCCTACAGGAGCCCGGCTGGCTGACACCTTTGCTTTGGCCTTGGGAAATCTGGATCAAAGAAAAGCAGTAGAGCTAAGCCAGAGTTCTGACTTAACGGAACCGTCATGCATTTGCGTTGTTTGAAGCCACTAAGTTTGTAGCAATCTGTTGGAGCACCCAAGGCTTCTGTAGGGCGGTGTCCGGCCACGTGGGGTGCTGGGGGGCACACAGGGTCTACACACATGCGCCCGAAGATCATGCCAAGGAAGGGCTGAGGCCCTTGGAAGCTGCTTTTCCTGATTTCTAAGGTTACATTACTTTTGCTTGGTGTTTGTTGAGAAAGCTAGAGAAAGAAGACACCAGAATTGCCAGCGAGTGATTTGTTTTCCCATTTCAGGTATGTCTGGGAAGACGTCCACTGGCAGAGTCATATCGATAAAAAGACTGCTCCTTCCCGCCCCCCGTGGTAATATCATAGTAAATTGAGTTTGATTTCTCTGGGTGGGGGGGTGGCGGGCCTGCACAAGTGCCACTTGATCTGCCGCTGAAGGCCTAACGGCCGTGAAGAAGCTCCACCAGCAGCAAAGGGGAGAAGCCCCTCTACCCAGCTTGGTCTGGCCCTGTGTTTCCCCAGGCTTCCTTGCTGCTGGATTGCTGGGTGACATCGGTGAAGGCTGTCCCTTCTTATTGGAGTTCCTAATCCATTATTCTCTTTCGGGGGACCACTCTGAAACTGACTTCACCTTAAAAAGAGAGTGGGTTTGTGAAGGATACAGACTTATACCCATTCTTGTAAAGGTTTAAAAGATTACGAATCTTTTTATCATAAGCATATAGTGTTAGTGATCAGAGCTACTACTTCTGCACTTATATGATAAGCATATGATTTCCGTTTAGTATACATCATCTTAGTCACTCGACCCAACCACCCTAAACAGTAACTCTAATTTTCCGCACACTATAGGTGATGGAATAGACATGTTGAAGCTGACACGAAGACAAAGACGGAGTGCAACCTTTGATTGTGTGATCCAAAGCCTGTTCTGTTCTGAGTATTAGAAAACATAAAAACTGGGACTTCCCACTGTGGCTCAGTGCTAACAAACCTGACTAGTATCCATGAGGACTTGGGTTTGATCCCTGGCCTCGCTCAGTGGGTTACGTATCAGGTGTTGCTGTGAGCTGTGGTGTAGGTAGCACATGGACTCGGATCTCTCATTGCTGTGGGGCAGGGAGGCAGCTACAGCTCTGATTCAACCTCTAGCCTGGGAACTTCCATATGCCGTGGGTGTGGCCCTAAAAATATAAAAAAAAAATAATAATAAACTAAAGATTAGCGTCTTTGATTTTTGTTCTTTAATACCTAACTCACTGTATGGATTTATTGGTGCTTCATTAACAGTTGTTGAATAAATGGATGCTTAATGATTAAAAAATGATACAAGTCATTTATCCTTTCATTAATTCACAAACATCTATTGGGCAGCTGCTGTGTGCTTGGTGCTGACTGTATGCTACTGTATAAAGAACTAAGGATATGAAATGAAAAAAGATACCTTCATGGGAATGCAAAATGGTACAGCCATTTTGGAACACAGTTTGATGGTTTCTTTTAAAACTAACCATACTCCTACCATACAATTTAGCAATCATGCTTCTTGGTATTTACCCAAAAGTGTTGAAAACTTATGTCCACACCAACACTTGAACACTGAATTTTATAGCAATTTTACTTATAATTGCCAGAATTTGGAAGCAACCTAGATGCTCTCCAGGAGGTAAACGGATAAATGAACTGTAAAACATCCAGACAATGGAATATTATTTAGTGCGAAAAAGAAAGGAACTAGCCAGCCACGAAAAGATATGGAGGAAACTTGAATGTGTATGACTAAGTGAAAGGCGCCAATATGAAAAGGCTACATACCGTACGATTCCAACTATATGACATTCTGGAAAAGGAAACTATGGCTACAAGTAAAAAAAAAAAAGACAACAGTGGCTGTCAGGGATTGGGCGGGAGGGTGAGACGAATAGACAGAACACGGAGTTTTAGGGCAGTGAACCTGCTCAGAGTGATCGTGGTCTAATTGTGGATACATGTCCTTATACATTTGTCCAAACCCACAGAATGTGCAACGCTAAGAGTGAGCCCTAATCCCCTGTGGATCTGGGATGGTTACAATGTGCTGATGCAGGCTCATCATTGGTGAGAAATGGCCTCTCCGGTGGAGGGTGTTGATAAAGAGAGGTTGTGCCCGTGTGGGTGTAGAGAGTTTTATGGTAACTCTATCTTCCTCTCAATGTTGTTGTAAATCTAAAATTGATCTTAAAGAAAAGTATTAAAAAAAAGGAGTTCCTGTCGTGGTTCAGCAGTAATGAAAGCAACTAAAATCCATGAGGACGCTGGTTCCATCCCTGGCCTCGCTCAGTGGGTTAAGCATCTGGCGTTGCCGTGAGCTGTGTTGTAGGTTACTGATGCAGCTGGGATCCCACGTTACAGTGGCTGTGGTGTAGGCTGGCAGCTACAGCTCCAATTGGACCCCTAGCCTGGAATCTCCATATGCTGTGGGTTAGGCTCTAAAAAGAAAAAAGAAAAGAAAAGAAAACAATTTTCATTGCCTCTGAAGAGTTCATGGTCTGAGGATAAAGGCAAGAGCTTATCAGTTCTTTGTATCAGTGATCAGAGAACTTATCAATAATACTATTTCTGATATACCAGTTTGCTGGGGTGCTGCAGAAGACAATATTCTGGGGAGTGCTACACTGAAGCGCTCTTTCTCCATGAGTGTTTTTTTTTAGTGAATTTTACTCATATTTTTATACAATTTTTAAAAGTTACACTGAACTTACAGTAATTATAAAATATTGGCTATATGCCTCATGTTGTGCAATTCAGCCTTGCAGCCTATATTACACCCAATAGTCTGTGCCTCCCACTGCCTCACCCCCGTCTTGTCCCCCCCACCTCCCCTGGTTACCCCTAGTTTGTCCTCTACATCTGTGAATCTGCTTCTTTTTTTGTTATATTAACCACATGTAAGTGGCTTATTATTTAGATTCCACATGTAAGTATTATGGATTTATAAGTATTTTGATTTCTAAGTATTTAGATTCCACGTATAAGCGAAATCATACAGTATTTGTCTTTCTCTCTCTGACTTATTTCACTTAGCATAATGCCCTCCAAGTCCATCTGTGTTGCTGCAAATGGGAGAATATTGTTCTTTTTTATTTCCATGAAATCGTATGTAATAGTTTACAAGCTCTTGATTGCCTTTATGGCCCATAATTCTGGGGCAGAATGCAAGCAATTTTTTTCTTGTTTAGTTATTTAATTATTCTAGTGAAGTTTTCTTCTTCTTCTTTTTACAGCTGTGTCTGTGAATGGAAGTTCCCAGGCTAGGGGTCAAATCAGAGCTGCAGCTGCAGGCCTGTGCCACAGCCACAGCAGTGTGGGATCCGAGCCACATCTGTAACCTATGCTCCAGCTTAAAGCAATGCTGTATCCTTAGTTCATTGAGTGAGGCCAGAAGAACCTGTGTCCTCATGGACACTATGTCAGTTCTTAACCCACTAAGCCACAGCAGGAACTCCCTAGTAAAGTTTTGAGGATTTTATTCACGTAGAAAAGATTTCAGAGCTACCTGGAGATATGTGGTATTTTATTTGTGGGCCCAAGAACCACATCACAGAATCTAAGTAATTCTGGAAACGTTATGGGTTTTTTTATAAGAACATCCTGAAGCACACCCAAAGACTCAGTGGGTAAGACACCGCTTTTGGTACCAGAGAGACCTGAGAAAGAATTTTGGCTCTGCCATGTGTTAAATAGTGACATTTGAGAAATTATTCTGAGCATCAACTTTCTCATCTGTAAAATGGAGATGGCAATGCATTTCTTTCTGGTTGCAGTAGAAACTTAGTGACCACACGTGGAGAAAGCATGGCAGCGACACTGTGCTTAGAATGTTGTAATCACTCCATCAGTGGGAATGGAGATGATTGCTATTTTTATTATCTCTTTGCTCTTCATCCTCAGTCATAGTTGGGGTTAACACCGTGCTTCCATGACTTCAATATGCCCATGAATCACCTGGAGAGCTTCTTAAAATGCAGTCTCTGATTCAGGGGTTCTGGAGAAGGGACCAGGGGCCTGCATTTCAAACCAGCTCCCAGGAGATGCAAAGAGCTTCAAGGCTCCAACAAGTCTTTAAGAATTAAAGTGACAAGGCAGAGTTTCCATGTGGCTCAGCAGGTCAAGGAAGGATCTGGAGCTGTCACTTCCGTGACTCAGGTCACTGCTGTGGCGCGGGTTTGAACCCTGGCCCAGGAACTTCCACAGGCCATGGGTGTGGCCAAAAATAAATAAAGTGACAAAGTATCATCTCACATACAGGGCCAGTTCCACCATCTTCTGTTCCTTTGCTGGGGAAGATGAAAATATGGAAACCCTATTGAAATAACATGTTTTCATTGTTTTCTTAGACTAGGCTAAAAACAGCATTAGAAATTTAAGGGCCAGTTTTCGGTTGGTTTTGCTGGGCTAAGTCTGTGGCATTTCACCGTTGGAAAACTTTCTCCACTGTGTGGCATATGAAAATGTTTGTTTCCCCTCACGCCTGCTCTGCGCTGTTGCCCCATAACGTCTTCCCCTCCTCGGCTCAGTGGCTTCTGACAGATGCCTGTTAGCTCAGCGCGGGACCTGTGGGTCACATGTTCAACACCTGGCTGATACTCATTTTCAAACTAAATATATCATCTTATTTTTGGTAAAAATGCTTTTCAGATGAAGATGAAAATTGCAATGGGAAATCGTGGCTGGCAAGGGAAAAGAGTCATTTGGGGTAATCTCTCTCATAATTGAGGGTAATTTTGACAAACGCAGACGTTGTAGAATTCCCACACATCCTCCCCACCAACAAGGGCTCAGGGAAGAATGATTTCTACACGGCAAACCCCGAGCTCTTCTCCTCTTTCCAGCCCATAGAGATGACGGTGAGTTTCATGAGCATCAAGAAACAGGTTTTATTCCACCCCTGGTGAGCAATTAGAAGTTTTATGGCTTAAGCCATGAGCAGGGTAGAGCCTGGGCTGGGAATTGGCCATGCGATTGAAACAGAAGTTTGGTTATGGTTTTTACATCGATGAAAAATATGCGCTCCATTCTCTGTCCCGGAACAAATGGATCGCTAATTTAGGTTGAAAAAACATAGAGCAGATTGCTTCTACTCTCGCATTTCATGTTGGGGCTATTTACACAATGGTTTTTCCTTTCGGGCTATTGGGTTACCGTGTGATTATGACGCGACTGAGGGTTGGCGTGGGTGTCAACCTGCCACGCCCCTGTGCCGGCGCCCGTGGCTGCAGTGGCCTCGCTCCCGAGCATGCTTGTGCAGAGACTTGTGTTTTGGAACAAAGTATCCTAGCTAAAGTTGCTCCTCTCTGTGCAGGCTGGGGGCGTGAGCCAGGACTTTGGAACCAGATGGATCCGAGGGTGAATCCCAGATGCGCTGCTGCTGTGCTGCTCACAGGTGACACGGTAGGAGCGAGGCAAGGAAGGCTCCTAGGACACAAATCCAAGGGGATGCTCCTACTCGGGGACGACTCGTGCTTGTACAACCCTGAGAGCGAGTGCCTCCTTCAGTCTGGCACTTGGGTGCCTCTATTTCCTCACCCTAGTGTGTGACCAGGGGCCAACCACTAGGGGGCAGTAAGAATCTCATGGGTTGGAGGTCCCCTTGTGTTGCTGTGGGTTAATGCTCCGGCTCATTTCTGGGAGGGGCCGGTTTGATCCCCAGCCCTGCCACAACGGGTTAAGGATCTGGCGTTGCTGAAGCTGTGGACTAGTTTCCAGGTCCGGCTCGGATTCCATCCTTGGCCTGGGAACTTCCATATGCCACAGGAACAACTGAAAAAGAAAAAAAAAATAAATCTCATGGGTTAATAAACTGTATGGGAAAAGAATCTGAAAAAGAATGGATGTGTATGTAATGATAACTGAATCACTTTGTCGTAGAGCAGAAATTAACACAACATTATAAATCAACTATACTTTAATAAAACTTTAAAGAATGAAAAAAACCCAAACAAACAAGCAAAAATATTCTCATGGGATTGTGGTGAAGATTAAAGAAAAGGATATTTGTAAACTTCTTGACATGGTACCTGGAGCTGATTGAGCATCTTGGGTAACTCCCTTTTAGGGTAGCGAGGGTTAATCCCTCTTGAGCATCTTGGGTAACTCCCTTTTAGGGTAGCGAGGGTTAATCCCTCTTGTCCTTTGGAAGAAAAAAAATCAAAGAATGAAGGAATAATTAGAAGTGCCGTCATTTAGGGCATTGTTTCTTTCGAGTTATTCTTTAGGGAATAGTTTATTTTAAATCTGTTTTTATGTATTTTGATTTCTTACAGTTACAGTAGAAAGTGTTGCATCAGGGAACCTGGAAACTGGAATGGGAGTGTGTCTAGTTATGTGCAGGGCAGAGCTGGGGGCTCCCCCGAGAGCAAGCACTTCATTGTGGGGAGATGGAATGTCTCACCCGAGAGTGAGGAGCCCTGATTTGGGGGACGTGTGAAGCTCTGCTCCATCCAGGGTCCGGGATGGAGCCAGGAGGCATTGCATCCTCGGGCTCTGTCACTGTGCTCACTCACTTAGCACGCACTCAGAGCAGCTTAAATTTCTACTTGCAGGCGCTTGGGCTTTTCCTGCTCTTTTTTTCTCCCTGCTTTTTTTTTTTTTCTGATGGGAGGCTGACCAAGGTATTCATGGTCAGGATGAAGAGGGGAATCTGCGAGAATACTGGCGTGGTAAGTTGAGAAGCTCTGAGGGGCTGGAGTCTCCCAATTGATGTTCTTGCCATGTTGCTCTAAAGAAAAAAAAAAAGCCGCATGACTTTGTTTAAGCTCCCAAATTTTGCACAGTTAACTAGAGAAAGACCAGGTACTCCTGATTCTACTAGACTCCACTCCCCACCGCCCTTGGAATATTGCTTCCAGTATGTGGAGGGATGATGGCAGTGATTGAGTTATATTCTTTTAAAATTTTATTTATTTATTGAAGTATAGTTGATTTAAATTATTGTGTTAGTTTCAGGTATACAGCAAAATGATTCAGTTATACATATATTTATATACATCTATATTCTTTTTTTTGGGATTCTTTTCCATTGTAGTTTATTACATGATATTGAATATAGTTCACTGTGCTATACAGTAGATTCTTGCTTGTTTATCTATTTTATAGACGGTAGTGCATATCTGTTAATCCCATACTCCTAATTTATCCCTACCCCCCACTTCCCCTTTGGTAATTATAAATTTCTTTTCTGTGTCTGTGAGTCTGTTTCTGTTTTGTACAGGCAGGGAGTAGGATGAACTGGGAATTTGGGGTTAGTAGATGCAAACTATTACATTTAGAGTGGATAAGCAACAAGACCCTACTGTACAGCACAAGCAACCATATCCTATCTCTTGGAATAGAATAAGATGAAAGACAGTACAAGAAAAATAATGTATACATATATATGACTGGGTCACTTTGCTCTAACAGCCGAAATTGGTACCATATTCTAAATCAACCATACTTGAAGAAAAATAAATAAAAATAAGGACAAATAAAAAATGTAAAGAAGTTCATTCATACTATTTTTTAGGTTCCACATATAAGGGGTATCACATAGAGTTATATTCTTGACTTTTGGTTCTATCTGGATGTGTTTGCCATCTGTTTAAGGGTTCTCCATCTCAGTTTCTTTATACTTAAAATAGGAGATTTGATTTTTGGATCACCGTTTTGTAGGATGAACCATCCTTTTCTGAGGCCGGTATGTGTGTGTGTGTGTGTGTGTGTGTGTGTGTGTGTGTGTGTGGTGTAAGAGCTGCCTCCTAGACTTGGAGGCTATAGTAAATCTAGATTTAATATTTGATTCACAAGCTGGGTATTCAGGTGTAGGCCAGACACAGCTTAGTGAGAGTCAGGATAGATACTTCACTGCATTTTTCGGCTAGGCCAGGATATTTTTTTCATTTTTTCATAGGAATCCCAGATAGCTCCTATCAATTTATCAGAGCTGTTTCATAGGCTGGAACTTATTTGCCATTCTGAGCCTAGGGGATTAAAAGAAGGGAAGATATGGGTGTGTGTGTGTGTGTGTGTGTGTGTGTATGCACACACACGCATATATTTAAATATCTCTAGATCTATATCTATAGATATATAACCGAATCACTGTGCTGTACACCTGAAACTAACACAGTAGTAAAAATCAACTCTACTCTTATTAAAAAATAAAAAGAAGGGAAGGAAGAAACTTCTTTGGCCTGGGGAAACTTAGAAGCTGGCTTGATAGATGAGACCTATGTGAACTGATTCGAGTAGGATCTCAGGGAAGGCAGAATTTGGAATTTCCGTTGTGGCTCAGCAGTACAGAACCCAACTAGTATCCATGAGGACATGGGTTCCGTCCCTGGCCTCGCTCAGCAGGTTAAGGACCTGGCATTGCAGAGAGCTGCAGTGTAGTCGTAGATGTGGCTGGGATCCCGCGTTGCTGTGGCTGTGGTGTAGGCCTGCAGGTGCAGCTCTGATTGGACCCCCTAGCCTGGGAACTTCCATATGCTGCAGGGGCAGCCCTTAAAAAGAAAAATAAAGGAAGGCAGAATGAACATATAAAGATTTGGGAGATCATGGGGCATAAACTAAAACACCTATAGAACAAAGTCCATCTGACCTAGAGAATCTAGGTGGTCAGCTTAGCTGGGATCTTTAAGGTGCTGCTGGAGTTGTATCGAAGGAGTGGCAGAGCAGAGAAAGCTGTAGCAGGAAAGAGTCTTCGGTGGGGATGAGTGGAAGGAGGGCAATGCTGATTTATTGCTAGGATAGAAAATAAATGGTAAGTAAGTTCAGAACATAAATTAGACTGATCTATTTCGAATGCTAATGAATGAAAAGAAGATGGTAGTTTTGTTTATACTAAATGCTTATTTAATTCTAGGCTGAATGTAAACTTATTCTCACACTGTTAAAAGAGCTCCTGGCCAGTTATACAGGTGGAATTTCTCAGCTGAGTGTCAGAATAGTGCAGTGCAAAGAGCCATGGGTCTTAGGTTGGAACTGAAGGAAAACTGGGAGACATGTGGAGTGACTTCTAGGGACCAGACGCTGGGCAAGTTATGCATGTCATTTAGTTGAATAGTCACTCATCATATATTTGACTGCCCCTGTGCTGGTTATAAGGACACAAAGAGGAACAAGGTATAGTCTTTTTCTGAGACTGTCTTTGTCGAGAAGGCAAATGGAATTGTAAGCAGACCAACATAATTTGAAGTGTGTTGGGAAAAACTCCATCAGTCTTTAGCCTATGCATTTCTTTTACTTGAACCCTCTTAGCATGCTCACAACACTTCTGACAGCAGATTGTGGGGTACCCCCCCCCACCTGCCAGGTAATTTTTTCTGTGATCCCAGCTGGGTGTGTTGTACAATTTAAGTCAATTCTGACACTGTCTACCTGAGGATAGGGTCAGATCCTACTGGTTGAGGGTTCAGTCTCACAAGACTGCCCCCACCTGGCTTTAGATGCCAATTGCAAGTCCAGGTTGTCACCTGTGTTTCTGATGGGTTATATAGATCAGAGGTTCCCATGACCTCGTCCTTGGGTTTGACAAGTCTGTTAGAGCAGTTCACAGAACTCAGGAACACAGTTTACTTACTGTTTACCAGTTTATTACAAAAGGAGAGTGGTAAAAGACACAGATGGGCTTCCAAATGGAAGACACGCATAGGGCAAGGTTTTGTGGAAAGGGGCACCGAGCTTCCGTGTTCTCTCCGGGCGTGCCATTCCCCTAGCACCACCGCATGCTCACAAGCCCAGAAGCTCATGAACCGTATACTTGGGGGGTTTTTATGGAGGCTTCATCATGTAGACAGGATTAATCGTAAACTTCTCTTCCAGCCCCTCTCCCTCTATGGAGAATGGGGTGGGCAGGACTGAGAATTCTAAGCTTCTAATCAAGGCTTGTCTTTCTGGTGACCTTCCCCCACCCAGGAACCGTGCAGGAGCCCACCCAGAGTTGTGTCATTTGAACTGAAGACAGTCCTATCACCCAGAACATTCAAGAGAATTTAGAAATTTTGGAATCAGGAGTTGGGGTCAAAGGCCAAATATTACAACAAAGGATACTCCCAGTGCCCTTGGCTTAGGAAATGACAAGGGTTTTAGGAGCGCCGTGGCAGGAACCAGGGGGCAGGGCCCCTAAAAGACCCATAATAGAAAGTATGTATTATCTTACAACATGAAATGTCAGAAGTCTGAAGGATATGTTACAGGATTTACATATAATGCCCCCACCGAGTCCACGGTGGTACCCGTTACTCTCTCCATTTCACAGATGAGGAAACTTGGGCTCTATCCACCCAAAGCTCTATCAGCAATCAGTCACAAGTGGAAACTAACGCTTGACCTGACGTTCTTGCCTAAAGAACTTCACTTGACCCCTCAAGAAGGGCTTGAATTCAGGTCTGGCTCTGTTGCCAGGAGCTGACGTAGCTCCAGCAGGTCGTTTTGATGCGGTGGGCCTCTGTTTCCCCCAGTGTGACCAGAGATGCTGAGGTGTGACGTTATCTGGGATTCCTTCTGTTTCTAACAAGGGGATGGCCTTTGGTGAAGGGGCCAGTCCAGGCTCATTCATTTGCTTGCCTTGCTTTACTGGTGTGTAAGCTGGAGATAAAAAGAGGCCTGCTCACAGGGCTGGTGAATGAAAAAGAGAAGTTTAAATTGTTTATGATCTAAAGTTTTATACCCAGTGTTTCTCTTTTACCTTCTGAACTTTTTGTGGCTGAGGATGTGCCTTAACTGGGAGCCTTTGTTTTAGAATTTGGCATCATTCAGCCTTGAAAAATGGGGCCTTTTTTCTCTTTTTTTAATGACCTCA
Organism: Catagonus wagneri; assembly: GCA_004024745.2. Taxonomy (NCBI): domain Eukaryota; kingdom Metazoa; phylum Chordata; class Mammalia; order Artiodactyla; family Tayassuidae; genus Catagonus; species Catagonus wagneri. Next base: position 2,276,688 of record PVHT021183710.1, on the reverse strand, counting down.
GCTGCAGCGTGTGGAAGTTCCCAGGGTTGGGGGCCTAATTTGAGCTGCAGTGGGGATCTCTGTGCAGCCACGCAGCACTGGATTAGAGCCCAGCTTAGGGCAATGCTGAAGCCTTAACCCACTGAGCAAGGTCAGGGATCAAACCCGCATCCTCACAGAGACGACACTGGGTCCTTAACCTGCTGAGTCACAGCTCTGAGAAATGGGGCTTTTGCATGGAAGAGCAGGATATGTCACAGGTGCCCAGGCCAAACGATTCAGACATCTCTCTCAGGACTCAGGTTGTAATTGGGGGTGCAGATTAACTGTAACAAGGTGTCAAAAAAGATTTCACAAACAAATACGGCAAACTTCACACACTGGACTTAAAGAAAGTTCCCTGAAACAGCACGAATACTTCTATGTTCCAGCTAAAAGTTAAACTTGTGGAAAGCTTTACATGAAGGCAGTCCCAACTGGCAGGAACTTGAAGCGTAATTGAATACGCCATCCTAACCAAGAAATACAACAGAGTACTTGGGGGGAGGGCTTTGAAAAGAGAATATAAAACCATTTTCTGATCTCTCTGATACCTATTTTTACACATAACACCAGGGACAAGTGAAAACCATTTCATGGTTCATAAGGAGTCAACTTCATGAAACGTGAGTTTCAGGCTGGGCTGGCCTACACATGTCTGAATCCCCAAAGAATCTTTAAAAATAAGCACAAGCTTCCCCAGGAACATCAGGGGCCTCTTATCTGCCCTGTGTTCTAGTCCCTTTCCTTTCTTTATCCACTCACAGAAGGCAAAGGCAACCAAAGAAAATTAAGCCAGTCCAAGAGTGGCTACATTTATTCTTTCTATCTAATTAAATCTATTTTGATAAGCATTCCTTCTCCTTTTTTTTTTTTTGGTTTGGACAGGTTGCATCTAATATGAAAATGCCAAGCCATTTTAAAGGGAAGATAGGGCAGTAAGTGGTGGTGTGATGTTCTGGAAAGAATAACTGTGACTTTTTTTTTGTCTTTTTAGGGCCGCACCTGTAGCATATGGAGGTTCCCAGGCTAGGGGTCCAGTTGGAGCTGTAGCTGCCAGCCTATAACACAGCCACAGCAAAGGGGGATCCAAGCCACGTCTGTGACCTACATCACAGCTCACAGCAATGCCCGATCCTTAACACACTGAGCGAGGCCAGGAATCGAACCCATGTCCTCATGGGTGCTAGTCGGATTTGTTAACCACCGAGCCATGACGGGAACTCCATAATTGTGACTTTGTGCCTGAACTACAAATCTTGGAGCCTCTGCTGCTTGTTCTGGGGTCTTCAGGATGTTACCGGATATCTCTTTGCCTCTGTTTCCACATCTGCAAGACGGGAAGGGTAAAAACTCATTGGTGGATTATTGTGAGAATTAAAGAGTATAATCATGAGTTAGGTCTTCCAGACACCGCTATCCTGAAAGTTTTGATGGTTATCAATGTAAGAAATGGCACCAAGAGCTGGAAATATTGAAAAATGGGCAGAATGATGAGGCTGCTTCCTGGCCCCCTGGTGACTGGGGGTGACCTTGGATTGTGAACGGAAGGGAGACATATGCCTTCGTCTATTCAATTGCTGTGTGAGACCCTCTCTAGCCCCCTTACTTGGAACGGGCTTCTTTGAGGTAGTGGTGGCTCTGTTAGCCTGGTCCCAGAGTGACTCATATGAGTAGAGCCCTCTGCTGATTCCTTTTTTTTGGTGGGAGAGTTGTGGTGAAAGAGAAAAGGATAGCTTTATTGCTTTGCTAGGCAAAGGAGGCCAAGGCAGGCTAATGCCTTAAAGACTGTGATTCTTGATGGATATTCAGTGTGATCAAAAAAAATATATCTCTGCTGCTTTAATCCCCTGATATGTTGATGATTTTATGTTGTCACAGCAAAACCCACCTTACCCTGGCTGATAAAATTCACCTTCAGATTCCCGAGTTTTCCTTTTGTGAAATTCTTATGTCTTCATCATAATACCATATTCATCATCTTTCAAGTTTCTGCTTAAAAAATTCTGCAGTTACTATTTGGAGCAGCAGTGTCTGATTTGGCAGTGACAGGAGCAGGAGAATGCTTCTTTTTTCTTTTGTTTCACTGTTTGATTTAAGCAAGGTTGACTTTTCAGCCAGTGCCAGCTGGAGAGACCAGTCAGTGTTCTCTGAAAAGACACTGTATTCTGACTTATCGCTTTAACGACCCTCGGTTTTGTATCTCTGATCTGAATTTCTTTCCTGAATTGCAGATTTGGAATCCAATTGTTGTTTGATGACTCTGCTTGAATGGCCTCTCAAATGTGGGTTGGCTAAAGTACTGTTGATTGTTTTCTAGACTCTGCCCCACCTACTCAGTCAATACTAGGGTAGGAAATTATGTTACATATTAAGGGTTTACTCTCTGCCGCCTCATTCTCTCTTAGAATGTAAACTCACTGAGGGCGGGGACTCTGCTTCACCCTGTGTCCCCAAGGTCTGGAATACTGCTTTCCCTGGACATAAAAAGTACTAAGGAAATACTGTGCTGCAGGTTTGGATAGGCATGGGAATAGCGCTATGCCGAAGTTAACTGTGGTTTATAGCCCCTTCCCCACGAGGGACTACTGTCTAAAGAAAGGGCTCAATGGATTCAATCAACAGTGTTCACTAAAGGAATTCCTGTTAGGCAACAAACAAAGGACTGGGCATAAAAATAAGTATCGTCTCTGCCTTCCCCAAGACTCTAAGGATCCAATCACAGCCTCACACATGGTGTATGTTTTATGTGCCAGGTACCGTGATATGCACCTTTTGTACTTTGCTTTTTTTCTCCCTGATGCTTGCCTTTTGGTACCCCTATGGGGTTGCTTTTCTAAATATTTCCTGCTCTTTTTCTTCCACGCACGTGGTATCATCACACTCCTCATCCCCTTTTCATTGGATGGGGCCTTGTGATTAGTTTTAGCTGAAAAACAACCTCCAAGCTAAAGTGATACGGGCCGCTTCTGGGGGAGAGTCTTTGATTGCCATTGAGAGGGTCTCCAGAGTTCCTGTTCTTTCTGGCATGACCCGCAGATGTTTGAGAGGGAGTCTGCCTGGGTTCCAGAAAGACCTGAGGAGCAAAGCTGACCCCTGATGGATATATCTTGTGTTGGAGAAACATCCCTTTGTTATTTCAGAGTTGGGGATTATTTGTTACTGCAGCAAAACTTAAAACATTCTGACTGAGATGTAGGAATTAGCTCAGTCCTGGGTATACCTGTGTCTAGAGACCTACATCCCTCAAAGCTCCTGGCACTTGCCCCCGGGCTGGGAAGGAGGGTCTTTATATTCTCATTGTACTGGGCATCTTCAGGCCGCCCTCCCACCTCTGTCTCTTCTTCTCTCCCTCCCTTTCTTCCTTCCCTTCTTGCTCCCTCCCTCCCTTCCTTTCTTCCTTCTTTCTCTCCTTCCCCAGTGTTTACTGAGCATCTTCTATAAACCAGGCACTAACCTTTGTGTTTGGGATAAAGATGTGAAACAAAAAGACAGAAACTCCTGCCCTCAGGATGTTCAGTGGCTGAGAGTCATAGAGAGAAAGACAACACATAAAGAAGCAAATTGTACCAAAACTTAGAAGAGTTTGGTGCTACAACCTCTTGAGAAGAAAGCAAAGTAGGGAAGAGGGATGGGCGCTGTTGGGAGGAGGTCAGAGTGAGCCTCACATTTTGCGCACAGGCAAAATAAGTGATCCAACAAACAGGTGGATATGGGGAAGAAGAGACTCTTTGGGGGAGAGAAAAGGACATGCCAATGCTAAGAGGCCTGGTGTGAGCTGGGAGAGCCAGGAGCCTGGCACGAAGATGAGTTGAACCACATTGGGGTAGATCACACTCTACCTTGGATTTGGAATAAGATGGAAGCCACAGGAGGAATCTGGGCTGAGGCACGATGAGATCTGATTTCCATTTTAAAAGGAGGGGAGAGTGTAGAGGGCAAGACCTGAAGCAGGGAGACCCCTTAGGATGCTGCTGCTTTTCTGCAAGGAGAGAGGGGTGCCTCACTACTTTGTCCCTGTTTAGGCATCACTCTACCCCTTCCAATGTGCTTCTTCGCTACGCGCCTCCCCAATCGGGGAAAGCTAGCTGCATGCATTTCAGATGAAGATTTTCCAAGAAGACAGAAGGCCCTCAACACCTGTGAGCAGTTTCTGAATTGGGCTGGCCCCTGAAGTCAGGGGACACCAAGGCTGGACTGATCTTGGAGGGAGAGAAAAATGTGTGAAGATCAAAACACAAAGGGTGCTCATTCTTTCTGAATATACCACAGCAGAGCAACAGAGCACTAGTCATCTCAACAGATGTCCTGTCCCACAGATGTGTCAACAGGTGTTCAGAGTAAGGACAGGGTATTTGAAAAGGTGAGGAGAAGAGGTCAGGAAGAATAAAGTGTGGAACTGAGTGTGTGTGTGTGTGTGTTTGTAGATGGAACGGGAACATCTTACAGCAATTAAGGTAGAATTTCTGGAGCCAGGCAGAAGCAAAGGTACAACATTCCATATATTGTTGCAGATAAAGTATAGAGGGTCCAGTTAAATTTGCATTTCAGATAAAATAACGAATAGCTGTTCGTTTTGCTTTTGTTTTTGATTTTTTTTTGACTGCACTCGCAGCATGTGGAAGTTTTTGGGCCAGGGTTCAAACTTATGTCACAGCAGTGACCCAACCCACAGCGGTGACAATGCTGAATCCTTAACCCCCAGGCCACCAGGGCATTCCAGTGAATAGCTTTTTTGTTTGTTTGTTTAAATACAGAAAGAGTTATATTTTGCTATAAATCAGTGAGTTTCAAACATGTTTCCTTTTTTTAAAAGATAAATTTGATGGGAGTATAGTTGACTTACAAAGTTCTGTTAGTTTCGGGAATAGCTTTTAAATATGACTATGTTGCAAATATTTCTTGGGACATACGCTAAATATATTATTCACTGTTTTTTTTGAAAAGTAGGTTTAACTGGACACCCTGCTATTTATTTGCTAAATACTGCAACTCTAATCTCAGATGATGTTTGAACACAGCCTTGACTGAAACCACAGCCTGATTCTGCAAAGATGTGTGTCCTCTAGGCACAGAAGTGGGGAATAAGAAGTGTTGAGATTTTGGTGGAAGAACAACATAGGAACAATAGCAGGGCTTGTAAAAGCCTGGCCCATTTTTGTAAGAGAAGGAGGGCATTGCAATGACGGTGTGAAATGCGCTTTAGAACCATTGGCTTTCTTCTTTCTTACCTCCTTCCATGTAGGAGAAAGATGTATTTGTCAACGACCAAGGCTAACATCGATCATGGTGGTTTATTTGTCTTTATACTGCATTTTCAATTTAATCTTAGAGTTGGGATACAGTTATTTCATGAAAAAAAACCATCCCAATGATTTGAAATGAAAAAATCCCAATGATTTTTTTTTTTCTCCTGGACCCTCAGAGGTAGTATAATAAATTATACATTCATGGAAGCCTTGTTGACACAAAGGGGAAGTTTCTGCCTCAGAAGACCCTAAACCAAGAAAATGAGACTTAAGATGAACGGGTGTCTCCCTCCCTATTGTCACAGGCAGCGTCCCCTGGGGCTATTTATTGCTAATGGGGGAAAAGAGCCATTTCTCAGTTTGGTCACAGTTGTCCAGCTACTTGGAAGACCATCCATAAACTGCATATTTCAGATGTTTCCTGCGTAGAACATTTATCCTTTTATTACTTGACCCACAGCATGCATGTGCTATGACTCATCTATTACGTGTTCTGGCTTCGTGGACTTTTTTGCTCCAGTGGAAATGATCTTAATAGACTTTCTTTGGACTCATGAAAACCTCCACGTTTGAAGGAAAGTCTCGAAAGTGTCTGTCTCCTTACTACAAGGAAATTGGATTTTGCACGTCTTGCAGTTTGCTCAACTTGGGCTGGATAAATATTTACTGACTACCTTCCAGGGGTGAGACCCTGGACTTGGGAGACAGGAGCGGGCAGTGGGAAAGGCATGGCATTTGTATCTCACAGGATTCAAGTTGCAAAATCATTTCCCTTTGGGACTATCTTTTTTGATAGCTTCCGGTATCAAACAGGATGTCCAACCTAATCCTAGTCCCCATCCTAATACTAATAATGCTAATACAAATACCAAGCCGATACCAATTCTAACCCTTATACTCATATTAATGCTGATCCTGATGGTGAGAGTAATTGCAAAATCAATCCCCAGTCTGATGCTCTGTAGTAGTCAGGGTTCCAGAGAAGCAGAACCAAGAGGATATGTATATATAGAGAAAACGATTTTAAGGAACTAGCTCACACAATAATGGACACAGGCAAGTCCACATCTGCAGCCTGGGCTGGCAGGCTGGAGCCTCAGGGAGGGATTGGTCCTTCCTTTCAAATCTGGAAGCTGTCTGCTCCCTCTTGCTCGAGGGGAGAGGGAGGGCAGTCTTTGTTCCAGCCAGTCCTTCAACTGATTGGTGGGGGCCCACCGACACCATGAGGGGCAATCTGCTTTGCTCAAAGTCCACTAATTTAAATATTAATCTCATCTAAAACACTGTCACAGAAGCCTCCAGGATAATGTTTGACCACATATCTGAGCACTGTGACCCAGCCAAGTTGGCACATAAAATTAGCCATCACAAATCAGTATGGATACTAATATTAAAATATACTGAAATTGCATTAATCAGGGTTCCACCAGAGAAAGGTGTCCATTGATATTGATTGACTGATTGACTGACTGCCAAAAATTGGCTTATACAATGTGGGAGCTGGCTGGCCAGATTTGAAATCTGTAGGGCAGGCTGTCAGAGAGGACACACTGGACCTCTCAAACAGAAGCTGATGCTGCATTCCACAGGTGGGATCTCTTCTGGAAAACCTCAGCTTTTCTCTGAAGATCTTTCAACTGACTGAATCAGATAATCTCCTTTACTTAAAGGCACTAGATTATGAGTGTTAATCACATCCACAAAATACCTTCAAAGCAACACCTAGCTTGGGATTTGGTTGACCCTTTGGTTACTCTAGCCTAGCCAAGCGGACACATAAAACTACCATCACAAGTGTAAAGCCCCAAGCACACGACTTGGTGTAAATACATGTCCCAGTCATTTCTACTTAGGATGGGAAGAAGTACAAAGGAAGACTATATATTAATCTTGATATTCAGAAACTTATGGTATAGTAGAAAAAAATATGGTTGGACTCAAGTATTTATACTATAAAGTAATAAACAAATCAATAGCTTACATTTACTGAGACTTTGAATGTACTGGTCACTGTGTTAAGAGCTTCATATACATATATATGTACTATCTATGTGTATTCATATATATATGTATTGTCTGTGTATTATCTATGTGTAAATACTATCTATATTACCTATGTGTGTATCTCTCTGTATGTATCTATAGATATAGATAGAAGTATAGTTGTGCTAGTCTCAGGTATACAGTAAAGTGATTCAGTTTTATTATATATTTTATTATATATTATATATAATTAATATATATGCTATTATATATTTTATTATATATAACATACATATATGTTATGATATATATGTATGTTATATACATATATATTTTTTCCAGATTCTTTTTCATTTTAGGTTATTACAAATACTGAATATAATTCTCT
>PVHT021183710.1:2239825-2260661 GCA_004024745.2 Catagonus wagneri | reverse complement strand
TTTCCAACATTTTGTAATGTACAGCTGAGTATGAGAAGAATATAAAATTACCTAAAATCCTATCCATCAGAGATAAAGGCTATTAATGCTTTGGCATTCTTTCCTGCCTGTATTTTCGTTACCGCAGTACATAAATCCATTCATTTCTATCTGTCCATCTAGAATTTTTCACCAACTTGAGATCACCGAGCATGTACAACGTGGCATGTTTTCAGGACAGGAAGAATCAGTGAGGAGAGAGTGGATGAGGGCTGAGTGGCAGGGCCAGGCTTGTGTTAAGTCCTATAAGGCACCATAAGAAGGCTGACCTTTACGCTGTGATGGAAAGGCACGGAGAATTTTAAGAAAGGGAGGGTCACTCTGCGATTCACGCTTTGGGCAGCCTGCTCCTACACTCTCTGCAGAGGGGGCAGGCAGGAATTTAGGAGGTGGTGTTAGTGATCGAGTAAGAGGTGGAGAGGGTGCTGGACAGGGAACTGGACAGGAGTCGCCGAGTGCAAAGGACTTTCTGCTAGACTGGATACTGGCATGTGAAAGAAAGGAAGGGATTCTTTGTCAGTGATCACACATGGACAAGACTTTTACATAATGATGCACTGCATCTGACTCAGGACACATTCAAAGACGTTAAAAAGGGTTTACCAAGTGAACACACAAAGCTAGAAACTGACCTGCAGTAGTATGATATATCACCATGATTAACTGCTTTCCTAAGAGGAGCTGATGACTGTTCGATCACTTCTTTTTAAGGAGGGGGAGGTGCCTAGGTGTCAGTAAGTTTCCTTCTGTCCGAACGAGAATGATTAACTTCAATTATGGCTGCCTTTGGAGAACTGTGCAGGTCTTTTAGTTTCAAAGTATTTCATTTAGACATTTTGGAAAAACATACATCTCTATTCATAGCAATGGTTACTGTTCTGATTTATAAGTTCTGCTCCACAGTAAATCATTCAAAACTCAAAAATTAAATTTTATAGCATAACACTTTGATGGCTGTATGCCTGAGCAAAGAGCAGGAGGAATGTAATTTTTCTTATTGCCAATTATGATTGGACCTCTTTTCATTATGTCTTTTGTTTTAATAAAGCAGATGGTTCAAGTCATATATATATATATATATATGTATATGGTACACTAATGCTCTGTTAAGAAAAACATTCAAAATTTGAGCTTAAAAAATGACATGCCTTTCATCATTAGCTCAATCTTATTTGGCTTTGGAATTATGTATCCTAAGCACACTAACATTTTAATATAAATTCCCAGGTCTAAAGCATAGATGGATGTCTGTGGGGCTTGGCCATTTAATTGCGTTGGGTGCGAACATGAATTATTCAGTTATACCCGCAGGAGCAGGGGTGGGTCCTTTTCACAAATGTGCTTGCTCTTTCTGACATCGCTCAATTCTCTTTTCATATATATATTTTTTCCTCTCTCCTAGGAGGATGGGATTAGTTTGGTTTCCTTATTTGAGGGCAGGAAGGAAGCCACTGCTACTGAGTGGCTAATGCGCTTTCAGTGAATCTCCGCTACAGAGTCCTCATCTTACAGACATAAAGCGGAGTCAAAGAGGTGCAGTGACTTACAGAGTGTCACGCAGATTCTAAATCATGGGGTCAGGATTTTGACTCACACCCATTTGGTGCTGTACTGGGCTAGTTCGTCTTCACCGCGGTGAAAAATGAAATGTTCCTGGTAACCTTTGTTCTCACTCTCAGCTAAAAGCATCACATATTCCTGCCTGGTGGCCTGGCACATAACATTTGGTGATTTCTCTTTTGACAAGGTTTTGTGCTGTTATTTGTTACCCAAGGAGTTATAAGACAAAAAAGGAGAACTGGAGAAAAAAACAAGGTAGCTTAAGTATTTATGGAGAAATTCACCTTGTTAGTTGCTGGGGGGCGGGGGTGCCCGGCATGAGTTAAACGGTTCTGAACAATCTCTGCCTCTAGGAGATGATCTGAGGGCGCGCTGACGACAAGGACAGGACAGTGACTCTGTGATGGAGGCTGGGTGCAAGGAGAAGGGCACAGACCATGCTGCTGCGGTCGGGGAAGGAAGCAGCATCAGGGCTGGACTTTGAAGGTGAGTTATAGACAGGCAGAGTAAGCAGGGCGGGATTTTGGGCTCAGGGACCAGCATGAGGTTGGCTTGTTCCTGCGTGGTGTGTGTCTCCCTGCTCCCTTATTTCCAGTCTCTCGCTCAGAGAGAATTTTCTGGTAGGTCCTCATCTCAGAACAGAAGGTAGGTCAGAGCCCGGGGACTGGGTTAGGGATTCCATCCTGAGGGGACATAGGTCTGGAGAAGGGGGTTACCCAGTGAGCCCCTGGGTCAGCCGTGAGGAGAGCCTGAGCTTCCGCTGCCAGAGTAGAGCCAGAGACCCAGGGGCTGGTACCCATTTACCCAGCCCTGGCCGTGTGTAGAATGCTTCACTGCAGCTTAGAACCGCTGCTAGGTACTTTGTGAGAAAAGGCTTATATAAATCTGTGTTCCATGTTGATACAAATAGAAAACATTTTGCATTAGGATAATTCTCATCCTCATCACTGTCATCACAAGAACAGACATCCTTGTACAGCAGTTAACAATTCTTATATCCCATGTATACGCCAGCCACTTAGAGTCAACCTCATATTCACGAAGGTTTCTCTGAGGCACTTACATATCTCCTTATTTACAGTCTCCTCTGAGGCACCCACATATCTCTTTATTGACAATCTTCATTTTTTAAATTTATTTATTTTTATGGAAGTATAGTTGATTTACCATGTTGTGTTAGTTTCTGGTGTACAGCAAAGTGATTCAGTTTTATGTGTGTGTGTAAATATATATACATATATATTATACACATATATATTCTTTTTCAGATCCTTTTCCGTTATACTTTACTACAGGAAATTGAATATAGTTCCCTGTGTTATGCAGTAGGACCGTGCTGTTTATTTAGTTTATATAGTTGGTTTGTATCTACTAATCCAAACACCTAATTTATCTCTCCCTCACTCCCTTTTCCCTTTTGGTAACCACAAATGTGTTCTCTATGTCTGTGAGTCTGTTTATGTTTTATGAATAAGTTCATCTGTGTCATATTTTAGATTCCAAATGTATTATATATATATAGTATTAAAATATTAGACTTTATAGTATTATACATTATGTCTTATAGTATTTGTCTTTCCCGTTCTGATTTTGTTTTTTTATAGTGTTTGTCTTTCTCTTTCTTCACTTAGTGTGCTAATCTCTAGGTCCATCCATGTTGCTGCAAATGGTATTATTTCATTATTTTTTACGAGTAGTACAATCCTGTTTATTCAAGGAAGGATTTACAGGAGTTCGCTTCATGGCTCTGCGGTTAATGAACCCGACTAGTATCCATGAGGATGCGCATTCGATTCCTGGCCTCGCTCAGTGGGTTAAGGATCCAGTGTTGCTGTGAGCTGGGGTGTAGGTTGCAGACGCGGCTCGGATCCTGCGTTGCTGTGGCTGTGGTGTAGGACAGTGGCCGCAGCTCTGATTTGACCCCTAGCCCGGGAACTTGCATATGCTGCAGGTTCAGCCTTAAAAAGACAAAAAAGGATTTATAAAGATTAGACAATATTTCTAGGGAGAATAAGCTTAAAATGAAGGGGGAAAATCAGGCAAAAAGCAAAAAAAGAAGATGGCATTATGGATGGGGTTGGAACAGAAAGACGTGTTGTAACAGGTTATGCTTGTGTGTGAGAGAAAGATACAAGTTTGAGAATGAAGTTTTGGAGCCTAGGATACTGGTTCCTCTGGTTGATAAATACTGTGACCCTTCCCTCTGTCAGCAAGGCTGTTATTTTGCATGTCAGTGACTGAACGTGCAAAATAAGGGCGCAGGCAGGGTGTGTTCACCTTCCTTCTCCAGGACTGAGTGAACCAGCTGACCAGCTGAATAAAGAAGTGATTTTTACAGCCCAAATAATGTTGGTCTCACTTTACAGAAGTAGGAGAAGGGAAGGATGCAGATCAGAAGCCATGCCCTGTGACTCCCACTCTAATCCAGGGCTTGTCCCCTGGATCCTGATGCTCCTTTTTTTTTTGTCCTCATTCGGCCTCTGCAAATTTTGCAGGTGTCGGGAGTGAAGTCAGACTCAGACAAGGCTGAGCAGCCCTTCCCACATCTGCGTTTGGCTGAAATGTGTGTCCTGGGGCACACGGCCCTTTGATATTTTCGTTTCCTTTTCGGTGTTTCTTTTCTTAGAACCGAGAAGTTGGTTCCTTCCAGCCTTTGTTCTTTGTCCATAATCACAGCATTGCCTAATATCTTTCCGTTAATGACCATTTGCACTAAATAACAAATAGTAAAGAGGGAATTTCAACAGGTCTGTGAATCATGAGGGATTTATGCAGTCTTCTAAGAACTCGTATCACAGAGTTCTGCAAACTATTAAGGCTCCCTGGTGCGGTTATTATCTTTTAAGTCTGTCTTTGGAGCCTGCTTTGACTTCAACGACTAGTAAGGCCCTCACAACAAGTGCCTTGACACAACAGCCTGTGGCAGCTGAGTTTTGCAAAGACTCACAGTCTCCGTGTTCGATTCTTCCAAGAAAATATCTGGACTCTGAGCTGAGGAATCAAAGTTATTTTCCTTGAGCCAAAAACACAGTGGAACTTTTAACCTCTACTTTATACATTCCAAGCAAGGAGCATATCCATCTTTTTGTATTCTTAATGCAAAGGAAGTATTTATTTTATGGGGACTATTAAATGGGTTTCCTATGCAATGTGCTTTCTAGAACACAGACAATGTATGTTACATAAAACAGACATACTTCCAACCCAGGGGAATCTCAGTTCTCCTCCAGTTTCTTCTCACCTCCCTGAGCTTTGATTGTGATGGAGTGATGCTTTTGCCTTGGGCTGGAAGATTCATGAACCCGAGGGGAGGAAGAGGTTGACGTCTTGGCTTTTCTCTCTCTCAGAGACTCACGCTCGATTTATCAAAGGCGTTGCCTCTAAGAACACGCCTGTAACACCTCAACATTTTGTACGATTTCTGTGAGCTTTCCCCTCCTCTGCCCTTTGGCTTTTTAAAGGCTGATGCATCTTCTGATGTGTGGGGGCTTTGTGAGGTTAATGGGATACTTCTAGGAGAGGTAAGTTTTGGCCAGGGTGTCGAATTGAGAGGTAAGAGGAAGGTGTACTTTTGCTTCAAGGGGACACTTTAAGCTGAGACGGGACAGGATAAATGCCTGCGTTTTCTGTACCTGGAGGATGGCTTTCAGATAGTTGCCAAATGGGGTAGCCCTAGACAAGGAAGTCATAGGTTCTCAATCCTGAAATTCTACCTCTGAGTTTCAAACATTGCTCCCAAAGTCCACTGAAGTTCAGAGTGTTGCACTTAATAAGAAACAAGCTTATTTTTGCTGAACTTCCATTTTTTTTTTCCGAAGAAGATACGTAGAACTCTAAGTCAGACAGTGTGCAGAAACAATCTAGTTTTCTCCTCCCTCTCGTTTCCCTGAACTTCCCCTTGTCCTAGGCTGAAAGCTTCATCTGCCCCCATCAGCCTGGCTGCAGCATCTTCCTGATTCTGCACCAAGGCTGCACCCCATGCGGAAGTGTGGCACAGCGGGAAGAGTTTGGAAGCCAGATAATGTCGGTCCCCGTTCTGAGCGGTCCCCTCCTAGCTTTGGGGTTTTGAATCAGTTACTTAACCCTCCAGTTTTCTTATCTGCAAAAGGGACTAGATCACCATGATGACCCATCCAAATACTACCGCACTGGGTAAACTAGAGGAGGTCCTCTGGCGCCTTACCTGTGAAAGCAGAAACAATAGTATCTATTTGGTAGAGCTGCCAAGGAATAAGTGAAATAAGTTCCTTCCTCATTCACTTCCTCCATCACTTCTTGCCTCACCTCAAGCTTTGATGCTAAGACGAACCTACTCATCTTTACTGAATTCTCAATTTTTTCTTTTTTCTGGTGGAGTTTCTAGTAAATTTCTGATGCTGGCCCTTACATGGTGACAAAGGAGTGGGATTTGCATTTATGCTGAAAAGTTCTACTTCGCTATTTGCTAGCCTTCAGATAATTCCTTAATTATTTAGGGTGTATAGGTCCAGAGGTTACTGTAAATCTAAGTAAATAATAAATGTCACCATAGTCTGGTCAGTTTGAGAATATAGATTGCCACTGGCACATACGTATCTCACAGTCAGGAATTCGAGTTATTTCAGAAAACATAAAGGGATGTTTCTGACCAACAGAATGCCAAACAGGAGTTTCTGCTTTCGTGCTGTAGGTTAAGAATCTGTGGTGGTTTGGGTCCTTGTGGAAGCTTGGGATCCCTGGCCCGATGCAGTGGGTTAAAAAGATCTGGAGACTCGATCCCTGGCTTAGAAGCTTCCATATGCCATGGCTGTGGTCATAGTAAAAAACAAAAACAAAAACAAAAGAATCCCAAACAGACTATGAGCCCAGGAAGGGGCCCAGGCCAGGTGTGAAGTGCTCAGAGAGCAGAGCGAGGTATGAGTTCCAGAATTTCTCCAGGGTTTCAAATATGACCAGGGTATCAGGGTTTGGGTGTCTGCTGTGGCAACTCACTTGTAAGCTGGGCGCTGCGGTTTCTTCTTCTGAAAACGTGAGGATGAGGGTTGAGACGACCATATAGTCCGCCTCCTCTCTCATGAACTTTTTTATTTTTTGTCTTTTTTGCCTTATCTAGAGCCGCACCTGCTGCATATGGAGGTTCCCAGGCTAGGGGTCTAACAGGAGCTGTAGCTGCCGGTCTTCGCCACAGCCACAGCAACGCGGGATCCGAGCCACGTCTGCAACCTACACCACAGCTCACGGCAACGCCAGATCCTTAACCCATTGAGTGAGGCCAGGGATCGAACCCGCAATCTCATGCTTCCTAGTCGGATTCATTTCCACTGCGCCACAATGGGAACTCCCTCTAATGAACTTTTGACGGTGGAAAGGATAATTACTCTGGGACAATAGCTCTAAGTTAGATTTTCTCAGGCTCCTTGGGTCATGTGGTCACCCCAAAGTTGAGTAAGTTCTGGGCGTTCATAAATATCAAGGAAAGCTTACCATTTACTGAGCACTGTACGCCAGGCCTCTTGCTTATTGTGTAGATCACACATATTATTAAAATGGCCTGCTTGGGCTTTGCTTCTCCCAAAGAAGTGCAGTGGGTCTCTGCGCTTCTCGAGGTCGAGGCCATACCGAGCGTTTTATAGTAATTGCCTAAGACGGTCTTCCCATCAATTATACTAAAGCCTCTTCATTCTGGGGCAGGGTGTTAGTCGTATCTTCTCCCCAGAAATGGGAAGGAGAGGCTGCAGTGGGTCCCACTGCAGGAGCAGGTGTGACAGTGGCATTTGCCAGGCTGCCAGGTGGGACTGAGGTTCTGGGGGCTCCAGGCCCCAGACCTGGGCTTTCCCAGGCACACGTTACCTCTGATTGATATTAAAGGTTGGGCAAGGTCCTTTACAGGCCGCGGGAAGTGAAGCTTATTTCTTGCCAGGGGAGTTATTACGCCTGGTATCACAGGGTTTATAGGCTCTGGGAACCATGTCATGGGGCTTTTGAGTTTAAATGGAGTCAATTCATAGGCTCCAGAAGACCTGTAATGTTTATAAGAATTGCACAGTTTCATGGAACTCTCAGGTGCCCCAAATTCAAGGTTTCGTTTCCCAGTCGCTGTTAAGGCTTAGGCTGTCAAAGCGAACATCACACTCTCAGTTCTGGGGGAGATCGCCCAACTAAATAAAACCTCAGCATAAAGCTTAAAACACAGCTCCCCAGACAACTTCGAAAACATGAAACACGTCTTGTATTCCTAAGTTTATCCTCGCTTTAAAGTAAAATATGTAGACCTGGAAAAATTACAGTAAAAATGCATTTTTTTTAAAGAAAAATAGGACAAAAGAGGAGTCACATTTTTAGTAGGAACCAGCCTGGAGTTGTGCAGATGGCTCTCAATTTTATGTTGATGATGGCTTAAGCCTGTGTGTATTTGTGTGTGTGAGAGGGTCTATGTATGTATGTGTGTATGAGAGTCTGCGTGTGTTTGTCTTACATGTGATTTTTGTATGCATGTGACTGTGTGTATGCGAATGTGGTTGTGTGTGTGTGTGTCTGTCTGCCTTCACCAGGAACATCAGGGAAACCCTGTCTGAGAAGCCAGCGCTTTGAAGGAGAGAGTCATGCGAAGACCGAGATGGTCAGGCTCAAAGCCCTTGAGCTGGAAAGTGTAACGTGTACAAAGAACAGAACAAGGTGTGTGGCTAGAAGCTGGTGTCCAATCGGAGTGGAGGGAGGTGAGGTCAGAGGGGCTGACAGCTTGGGTCACAAAGGACTCTGGGGCCTCTGTAAGGGCTTTGACTTTGGATGGAGGCTAATGGGGCACCACTGGAAGGGTCTGATCAGCAAAATGATATTCTCTGACTTACGCTTACAAAATATCAGGAGTTCCCATCATGGCTCAGTGGTAACGCACCTGACTGCTAACCATGAGGACACGAGTTCGATCCCTGGCCCTGCTCAGTGGGTTGAGGATCCGGCATGGCTGTGGGCTTTGGTATAGGTCACAGATCCTGCTGGGATCTGGTGTGTCAAGGCACGTAGCACTCTTTGTTTAATGAATGGATGAATCTACCAATTGAACATTCAACTCTGGGAAGGAAAAAAATCAGTCTGTTTTTCTTTAGTTTATAGCTTGAACCTGCGTTGTATTGTCGTGGTTTTGGATTTGTTTAAATGTGTCCAATTTTCATATTTTGGAAGGTTTTCAGTTCTTTTCTAACCTCTCTCTCTCCTTCCCACACTCTCTCCCTCCCACTTTCCTCCTCCCCTCCTTTCCTTCCTTCCATTTCCCCTTATTCTTTCCTTTATTTTATAAATTTTAGTTAAACATGAATTATGCACAGTTTCAGTGCTTCCTAAGGACACACGATATGGTTTGAAGGCCACGGACTTTGGCATAGCTAGGTTCCCATCTCTGCTTCTTTGCTTTTAACTGTCATTTATCATTTCTTTTTCTTTCGTTCTTTTTTAATGGTCTCTTTAGGGCAGCACCTGTGACATTTGGGGGTTCCCAGGTTAGGGGTTGAATCAGAGCTGTAGCTGCTGGCTTACACCACGGCCACAGCAACTCAGGATCTGTGTCACATCTGCGACCTACACCACAGCTCACGGCAATGCCAGATCCTTATCCCACTGAGCAAGGCCACAGATTGAACCTGTGTCCTCATGGATGCCTGTCAGATTTGTTTCCACTGAGCCACGACAGGAACTCTCATTTAATCATTTCTAATCTTAATTTTCCTGATCTGTAAACATCTGGATAATAATACTTTATTTTAGCCTTTGCTGGGAAAAATAAGACTTAGAGGTATTTAGTGAGTACTAATTAAATTGGTTAAATGATGAAGAAATGTTTTTAGACCAGCACTTTAAAATGATGTGACTTGGAAAGATATGTTTTCAGGATTAATTCTGCTCAGGGTATTCTGTATGTGGTAAAACATCAAGCTGGGATATCTATAGGATAGTTCAATTAAATTAGAAAATGGGTGAAAAGAACCTGAAATAGTGCCTGGCACCTGGTCAGTCCTTACCAGATTCTAACTTTTAATACCCAACCAGTCATAGTTACAGAATAGCTTGCTTTGGTCTCCTAAAAATTGTAAGCTAGGTGAATTAATTCCAAAAGATTTTTTTCCCTCCTAAAAAGTGCTTTTAAAAACTAGACTTATTTAATCTTCAAGTCAGCTAAATGCATATAACTATTTTTTTGCATATAAATATTGAAGGATTCTATCAAAAGAGATAATCAGAGAAGGAGAACAGTATGTGATGGTCCGATGACTGTTCTTTTCCCTCCCCTCTGCCCCCTCCTCCCATGTGGGCAGAGTATACTTCTTAGACCCTTTGATTTTGAACTTGGCCACGTGGCATGTTTTGGTTAATGGAATGCTAGAAGATGGAGCACAGCAGAGATCTTGAGTGTGCTCGTGTGGTTGGGCTTGGCTTTTGCCTCTAGTAATCATGAGAAGAGCACGCCCCATGTGTATGAGAGACATGTCAGGGATGAGTGAGTCTTGCATGTGGCCTGCAGTCAAGTCCAGCTCATTCACAGTATAGAGTTGCCTTAGTTGACCTGTGGATCCAGGAGCATGAGAGTATATTCTTATTGATGATAGCCACCTACCTTTGGGCTGGCTTGCTGCGCAGCCTTATCCGGGAAATTGCTGACTAATACACTGTTCATGCATCCTCTCGTCTAGTGGCTAGGACCCTGTAACTCCACATCCCAGTGTTCTCAGTCAACCCTGTGTCATGCCATGACTGTTGCTTGACTTCTGTAGACAAAATTTTCTAGAGTTCCATATTGATCTGAGTGGGTTGAGCTCTTCAGTTTTATAAGAAGAAGGTACCATAAAATCATTGAATTCAGTCTTATCACTTTACAGATGAAGACATTGAAAGAAAAAGCCCTTTGACTAAAATCTCATTTTTCTTAGAGGCACAGAGAAAGTATCCAAGCATCCTGACTTGCCCTTCTGGTGCATCTTTTCCTTTTGACAAAGGTCTTTTAGTTCCATGAATTAAATGTCTCAGAATGCCATAAACCTGCGTGAGCAGTGGAGAGAGAGTTGATAAGCAGCTGTGGAGGGAAGGTGAAGGCATGAGGGGGTGGTGCTGAGGAAAGTTGAAATCAGCAGGTTGGTCAGGCATCTGCTGTCTAGAAACAAAGGCCCTTCTGAAGGGCGCAATCATTGGACTTGTTCAAAGACTTTCTCTGGGAAGAAAGGGATGAAATTAAGCCATGGAAATGTTGGCCAAGTCATGAAAAAACATTTTCCAAAAGAGCTGTTAATTTGACGGTGGAATGAGTCACAGCCCATGGGCAGGGCTGAAAATTCCGTCAGCTGAATTACTCAAAACTTAACTGGACAATAAAAAAATGTATGGTCAAGGCAAACATCCCCACAGGATTAGGCCAAAAAGACGCTTGTCCCTGTTTGAACTTTTCCTTTGTACTTTCAGGCCAAATGTACATGGAAAATTACCTGCTATCTCAAATCATGAGGATGGCGGAGCCAGATTATTTCAATACAGAAGACTTTCCTCCTTTCACTTGTCTTCAGGGTCAAATTCATTGAACGGAGACCAAACTCTCAATATTGTTATTGTGGAAGGCCTGGCACTTACTGCTTGAGAGTTGGAGAGTAAGGTTTCTCTGTGAATTTAAACCTTGAACTCCCAATTTACAGAAAAATATGGTCCTGTTTAATAATAGTGGTATCCCAATGGGGTTTGCTAACTAGAAGTACACAGCAGCATGATTTTAAAAATAGAAACCCGATTTTAAAAGTATCCGTTTTTAGGGAGTTCCCGTTGTGGTTCAGTGTGTTAAGAACACGACTTGCATCCATGAGGAGGTGGGTTCGATCCCTGGCCTCCCTCAGTGGGCTAAGTATCTGGCATTGCCACAAGCTGCGGCATAGGTCACAGGTGTGGCTTGGATACAGTGCTGATCTGGCTGTGGTATAAGCCTGCCGCTGAAGCTCTGATTCATCCCCTGGTCTGGGAACTTCTATATGCCACAGGTGTGCCCTAAAAAGAAAAAAAAAAGGAAAAAAGTGTCCATCTTTGGGTGTACAATGGTCCTTTCATAATCCCTCCTAAAGGTTCTGCACCCAATTCCAATATGTGTGTGTGTGTGTGTGTGTGTTGTGATAGGACGGGGGGTAGGGGGGTGGTCCATATCACCAAACAATTCTATGGCACCAGTTGGGATTCAGTGGCAAATCATTGAATGATCAGACTGAGTATAGACACTTATGGTTTTCACTTATTATTTCTCTTCTTTTATTAATTTTTTAATTAAAGTGTAGTTGATTTACAATGTTGTGCCAATTTCCACTGTATAGCAAAGTGACTCAGTCACTTCCTTATATTATCTTCCATTGTGTTCTATCCCAAGAGTCTGGATATAGTTCCCTGTGCTGTACAGTAAGACCTCATTGCTTATCCACTCCAAATGTAATAGTTTGCATCAACCAACCTCAAATGTTGGCTGGTGCATCCCTCTCCCCATCCCCTCCATGGCAATCACTAGTCTGCTCTTCATGTCTGTGAATCTGTTTCTGTTTTGTAGATAGGTTCATTTGTGCCATATTTTAGATTCCACATATAAGTGATATATGGCCTTGTCTTTTCCTGACTTATTTCACTTAGTGAGAATCTAGTAAGAGATTAGTATGAGAATCTGTACTTGCAACCAAGTTTGGTGCAAATGGCATTCCATTCTTTTTGATGGCTGAGTGGTATTCCGTTGTATATATGTACCAAATCTTCTTACTCCATTTACTTGTCGATGGACATTTGGGTCTGTTTTCTGTTTTTTTTTTTTTTTTTTTAAGTATAGTTAATCTACAATGTTGTTCTAGTTTCAGGTGTACAGTAAAGTGACTTAGTTATAAATGTATATATTTTTTTCTTTTCCAGAATCTTTTCCATTATAGATTACTAGAAGCTCTTGACTATAGTTCCCTGTGCTGTGCTGAAGGTCCTTGTTGGTTATCTATTTTACATTTAGTAGTGTGTATATGTTAATACCAAACTCTTAATTTATCTTTCTCCCTCTCCTCCACTCCCTTTGGTAGCCATAAGTTTATTGTCTATTTCTGTGAGTCTATTTCTGTTTTATAAATAAGTTAATTTGTATCAGTTTTTTAGATTCCACATGTAAGTGATATTTGTCTTTGACTTACTTCATACAGTATGATAAATCTCTAGGTCCATCCATGTTGCTGCAAATGACATTATTTTATTCTCCTTTTTGCTGAGTAATATTCTACTGTATGTATATATATATGTGTATATATCCCACAAATGTATCCATTTATCCCACCTTTCCAGCTACCATTCAACTTCTTTAATGTAAGAAGTTTCTTTAATGGAAGGCTCTGTGCTCTGCCTTTTCCTTCTTCTTCTACCTTGCCCATATGTCTCCTGGGGTTTGTATTCCTCTCCAGGGTGACCCTAACACATGATCACAAACTTGGTGTTTCAAAACAACAGAAGTGTATTTCTTCTCTCACAATTCTAGAGACCAGAAGTCTGAAACCAAGGTCTGCACCGGTCCATATTTCCTGTGGAGGCTCTAGTCCTTTTTTGCCTCTCCCTCCTTCTGGCACTATTGGTATTCCTTGGCTGGTGGCTGCATTTCTCTGCATGTGTCTTCTCTTTTTTGTGTCTTTCTTATAAGGATCCTAGTCATTAGACAAGGTCCCACCTGCATAATCCAGGACAATCTTTTATGCACACTACTGAATGGATGGTCAATGGGGACTTGCTGTATAGCACAGAGAACTCGACTCAGTATTCTGTGATAACCTCACAGGAAGAGAATCTGACAAAGAAGGGATGTGTGTATCTGTATAACCAAATCACTTTGTTGTAGAGCAGAAATTATCACGACCTTGTAAATCAAGTAAACTTCAGTAAAACTTTAAAAAAAGTGAGAGGCATACTGTTCAGTATGCTTGAAAGCAAAGCTATGACACAGTGAGAAAGCTAACACATTGTTCATTTTATATTGAATGTCACTTACATTAGGTCTATGTAAGGACACGCAATTCACTTCAATATCAGTCTTGCAGGTGACGCTCTACACATGTATTTTTGTATATTTATTGGAAAACATCTGCTTATAAGTGGACATCTGTATGTGTAAGTCAAACCATTATTCTGTACACCCTAAACTTATACAGTGAGATATATATATATATATATATATATATATATATATATATATGTGTGTGTGTGTAGATATATATATATATCAATTATATTTCAATACAACTGGAAAAAAGAAAAGTTAAAAAAAATAAAAGAGGAGGTCCCATTGTGGCTCAGTGGTAACGAACCTGAGTAGTATCATGAGGATGTAGGATCAACCGCTGGCCTTGTTCAGTGGGTTAAGGATCTGGCACTGCTGTGAGCTGTGGCATGGTTCACAAATGTGGCTCGGGTCTGACGTTGCTGTGGCTGTGGTGTAGGCAGGCAGCTGTAGCTCGAATTTGACCCTGAGCCTCGGAACTTCCGTATGCTGCAGGTGTGGCCCTAAAAAGACAAGAAAAAAAGAAAGAAAGAAAGAAAGGAAGAAAAGAAGCAGATACATCAAGTCTGAAATAGTACATGCAAAATTTAAGTATGTATACCTCTCAAAGTAGGATGGAAGAGGAAAGATTTTATACTTTAAGTTTATAGTAGGGATATTTGAGGCCCTTCAATGAACTCTGTATGTGCTTTACGTTTCCTGCTTTCAACAACCTTTCTGGATGGGTGTTATTATTACCCCTTTGCAGAGGTGGGAACTGAGGCACAGGAATGTTAAGAAACTTAACCAAGATCACAGAGCCATCGAGTGGTAGATCTGAGTTTCCTTAAGTATTTGGGCTTTCAGATATTTTATTTAGGGGCTACCTGCTAACATTTATGAGGCCATTCTAGTTTTTAATTGTTCTTCAGAAAGGAAACTTGATGTTAGTATGAGTTATATAGTTTTTATCTTTAAAAAGTACTTTCGAATTCAAATAAATATTTTTCAACATATTAGATTCAAAGAAATAGGCCTTTAATACCATGAAGACTGGTTTTCTGGGATAAAAGAGAGGACTTTCAGGGAGTAAATTCCAGATAGAGTACCTGTTCATCAATTTATGAAACTTCAAAAAAACTAGAAAGAAATGTCGGTAATTCTCTAATCTCCAGATGTGTACTATTTTTCTGACCATAGAACGATGAGAAGAATTGCAAATACAAAAGAAAACTAAATTGACCTTCTCAGGCTTTTTGAGATGAACCATATGTATTCCTCTAAATAAATCCACTTCTTACCTAAAATAAAGAAAAGAAAAGAAAACTAATTTTACAATATATTTAAAATTTCTACATGGAAATCAATTTAAATGAAAATAATGGAGTAGAAAAAGATTTGCAAAAATTATTACAAAGTTAATAAATGTTAATTGTTTTTACTACAAAAAAGAAATGATAATTATGTGACTATAGAGATGTTAGCTAATGCTATGGTGCTAAACATAATGTAATATTTAAATGTGTTAAATATCAACACATACGACCTTAGCCTATACAATGTCAGTCTTATCTCAGTTTTAGCATAGCTCTCTAACTTGCTCCCTTCCACACTGAGAATATGCAAAAAGGTAATTAAAAAAAAACTCCCTCTGTATTAAATTCAAAAGGATGATAAACAGAGGTGGGAAGAAAGAAACTCATGGGAGACTGCAGCAGTTTTGTTTTATTCATGTCTTCAACTGATTGGATAAGGCCCACCCATGTTAGGGAGGGCAGTGCTTTGCTCAGTTTACAATTCAAATATTAATCTCATCCAGAAACATCCTTATGGAATTATGTTTAATTAAATGTATGGGCCCTTGGCAGCCCAGTTAAACTGGCACATCAAATTAATCATCACCATTATGTAGAGTAACTGATGCTTCACTCTGTTGGTTAAAGCTCATTACTGGCAAGACTCAAAAATAATGGAAAGTGATTCATATCCTGGGCAATGGGAAACAACATACCTATAGTTTTTTGATTCTTTTTTGACTCTGATTTTTTTCTCTTTAAGATTCAGACCCTTGTGTACAGTTGTATTGTACTATCTTTATCTTGATTTTTCACGTTTCTAATCCTGTCTCAGTATTGTATTGTCATCTTGAAAAGAGTCCACCTTGTTACACAAAAGGATAGCACTTTCTCTTATTTTTTTGTTTTATTTTATCTTTAACCTTGAAAATGTGCAAATTTATTTTATTTTTGAGATACATTTTAATCACAAAATAATTTTACAAGAAGTTTGCAAAGGCAGTACAGAAAATTCCCATATGCCCACACCCATTTTCTATCTCTCTAATGGGTCAGCGTGGCACACTTGTCAAAACTGAGTAATTCTGTAATGGTACAATACTACTCCCTGACCTACAGACTTCATTTGGGGTTTACCAGTTGTCCCAGGGCGACTTTTTCCACATTACAGAATCCAGGAAATCGACTTTATTTAGTCATCATGTCTCCCTGTTCTCCTTTGGTTTATGACCATCTCTTGTTTCTCTTGTGTTTTTTTTATGCTTTTGATAGGCTTGAAGATTATTAGTCAAGCATTTTGTGGAATGTCCCTCAGTTGGGATTTGTCCAATGTTTTTCTTTTACTCCACCATTAGATTAGGCTTTTGTGTTTGGGTGAAGAATTCTACAGAGGAGATGCCCTTCTAATCGTGTTACGTCGGGGAAGGCACGGGGCCCACCGACACCCACTGGACGTTAACCTTGACACTTGGTTAAGATGGTGTTCACTAGCTCTCCTCATTATAAAGTGACTGTCTTCTATAATCTAATCTCTGGAAGTGAGTCAGTGAGTCCAGTAACTCTCAAGTTTGGCGTGGGGGAACTGTGTTAAGCTCCACATCCTGGAGAGGGGATTATCAAAATATATTATTGGGAATTCTGTAAGGAAGATTCCAAATATTATATTTGCTTCCCTAAATCCAGGAATTTTCAAATGGGGACATTCGATAAAATGGATTATCATAACAGCATTTCTCAGGACAAAATGAAGTCTACTTCCTCCAATTTGTACAGCAATTATATATCTTCTTTATTTTGACGAGGTCTGTGGTAAGGGCACCATCTTTAGGATCTATGTAAACATCGTATGCTGCCTTGATAAAGATTATTTCCTGAATTCTGAGGGTCACTAAGTCAGCTGCCGAAGCCAGACTTTGAAAAACCAAGTGAGAAAGAGCATGCCATGAAAAATACAATTGCCAGCATTTCCATGGAAACCGGAGTACAAAGGGGCTGCTTGCCTGGAGAGTTCTGTTTATTTTATTTTATTTTTTTAAACTATCAAGAATAACCCTTTGAGATGTGACATTCTGTTTTCACAAGCGCACTCAAGGTGTCAGACAGAGCCCGATTTTATATTCCTTGAAAATCGAGTGCCCTGCAGTGTTTGCTGGAGTTTTCAACATGTCACTTTCAACCAATTTTATGTACAAATGGGTTACAGTCCCATGAAAATATTCAGAAAAAGAGGAAACTGTTTTAAAAAAGAGTATTAAGTATTATTACATTGAAAGCTGTTCAGTGGGAAACCTTCCCAACCAGCGTCCTCTCCTTCAGAGGGACAAGGAACCAGCGTATTTGTGTAAAACGGGAGAATCCATCTTTACCAACTAGAGGTCCGAGGGCAGCTCAGTTAAATCGCCCATTCATCTCCCCTCTTCTAAAATCATGCTTGCTTTGGTGACGTGATCTTGGAGTCACCTTCAAAGGTATCCTTGGTCTTTTGCCCTCTGCGGGCACTTACTTTAATTCTCCCTTCAATATGGCTCCAAGACGCACTTGCTTTTCCCAGGACCAGGTCTTCAGACCTGCAGAGAATTTATTACATGAGATTTATTGAGAAATGTTGGATTACAGGGTATTCCAGGAGTCATTTCCATCTTTAAAATAATATATTCATTCAGAGGGTCGAGGCCTTGCTTCTCAGATCTGTCATTTTAAAATATGCCCCTCTCGCCTTCATGCAGCTTTGATGCGTCCATGCCTTGAGCAGTAGCTTTTTCGAGGTTGTGTCAAGACAAGAAGTGGGGATAATTTAGGGTGACGGGGCCAACTTTCAAACAGAGACCCAGTGTTCCTTATGCTGGGGACTGGGCTCAGACTGAGCTACTTTGTGGCATCGGGAGCTTGGCAGAGAGTTTCTCAAGTTTTCCTCTCTGCTCCCAGGAAAATGACGCTTTCCACCAACAGCATGGGGCGAATCTTTGCCCAGAGCAGATTTCAGAGTCTCGAAATCTAGGGGTATCATGTGAATTTCGTGGAGTTTTGTTGACTCCCCCAAACTTTCCTCTTGACAGGCTCTTTTAGCATTGAAAATATTTTGTGCCCCTGTATTCTGCACATAAAGATTTTGGACTTCAGAATGAAACACGCTACCATTTTATCTTGAGTTCTTACTTACTGAGAACCTGAAGTGACCAAAACTCGGAGAAACGCTGGCCGCGGTTTTGGATCCATTCTTCCTTTTCTGTGCCTGCTTCCCAGCCTACTTCCCAGACACATAGCCCCCTCCTGTATTTCCCCCCCGAAAAACAGGTTCAAGTCCTAACTCCCAGTGTCTGTGAATGCGACTTTATTTGGAAAAATGGTCTTTGCAGAGGTAGTGAATTTAAGGATCTCAATACGAGATCATCCTGGATTCACTGAGTGAACCCCCAGTCCTTTCTCTTCTAAGGACATGTGTCTTATAAGTGACACATGTCCATATAACAGAAGAAAGAGGAGGAGGCACAGACACAGAAGAGATGCCGAAAGAAGACCCTTAGGAAGATGGAGATAGAGGTTGGAGTTATACTCCCATAAGCCAAAGAATACTTGGAAGAGGGAAAAGGAAGAATTCTTCCTTTATACCTCTAGAAGGAACAAATTCTTCCAACATCTTGATTTTAGACTTCTGATCCCCCTAGAACTGTGAGAAAACACATTTCTGTTGTTTTTATCCAAGTTGTGCTAATTTGTTATGGCCGCTCTAGGAACTCAATACACCTGTTTTCACCCATCATTGCTATCACCATAGCTCCTTGCAAAACCAATTTCATTCATTGATTTTATTATTATTTTTTCTTTTTACAGCCGCGCCTGCAGCATATGGAAGTTTCTGGGCCAGGGGTCAAATCAGAGCTGCACCTGTAGGCCTATGCTGCAGCTACGGCAATGCCAGATCTAAGTGGCATCTGTGATTGACCCCACAGCATGTGGCAACACCAGATTCTTAACCCACCAAGTGAGGCCAGGGATCAAACCCACATCCTCACAGAGATAACACTGGGTCATTAACACACTGAGTCACAGTGGAAACTCCTCATTTATTCATCTTATGCTTTTCATAGTCTAGATCCTGGAAATGCAAAGACCAACAAGACGAGCCAGTGTCCTCGAGGAGTTTCTAATCTGGGAGTGGAGGGAGGCAGGGATAAGTGTCTACCAGCCCTCATCAGCAATACCAGGAGCTTGCAGACCACCAGGTTAATCTATTCTCATACCTCTGTGCTTTGCCGATGGCAGGACTTCTCAGCCTTGGCATTAGTGACATTTGGGACGTTAGGTTTAGGGGAAAACAGAGATGCAAAGACACATATGCCTTCTTGCAACATGTTTGGGACAGATGCGTCTTTGTTGTTGGGGCAGCTCTCTGCTTTTAGCAGCATCCCTGGCCTCTGTCCACTAGATGCCATTAGCAAGCCCACCTCCACCCATTGTGACGATTACAAATGTATACAGACTTTGTAAAATATATGTTCCTGGAGGGAGCATGATTGACCCTGGTTGAGAAGTACTGGTACGTATATTGGCATTTTTCTGTCTGGAATTCTGTTACCCTTGACTATCCATCTGGCAAGCTCTTGAAGTCTGTCTTGATTCTCAAGTCTCAGGGCTCCTCCTTCTTTGCTGTGGCATAAGCCTCGGTTAAAGCAACTGTCTTACCTTTCTGCATTTTCTGCCTGCACCTCTGCCTTCCTCCAGAACTTGAAGTGTTGCTAGCAGATGTGTGTGTCTTTGTATCTCTGTTTTCCCCTGCACCTAGTGTTTGTTGTGATAAGAAGGAAAGACCCACTGGGGTCAACTGCGAGGCCTCTAAAGGAGACGGATGTGCAAGGCCTAGCAAACACTTTATTACTGGTAAGGGCTTCATCTCCACACTTCAGCATCGTCTCCTGGGGTGCTGGACTGGGACTGTGTGGACCACAAAGGCTTCTTTTGTGTCCCTGGCCAGAGGCCAGCTGTTTGAGTAGCCTGGGCAGCCTCTGAGATCCTTTTCCTGGGCCAGCTCCCCCACGGGCTTGTTCTGTGGCTCTGAGCTCCCTCGAGATGGTCCCAGAAGAAAAGGCCTCATGCTCATCGATATTTAGGAAAACTTACGTCCTACGTCTTTCTCTCAGAAACTCACAGTGCACATTAGTATAAATTAGAGATTGAGATGAGAACTTTTTTCACATCGTTTCTATCACTGTTTCCTATACCCATAGGGCCATGGAGCCTAAGACATAAGAAATATGTAGCATCATAAAATATATTTTAGGAAATAACTAATTCGTGTCCTAGTACCTAAGGCACAGTTGCACGTTGACCTATATTGTTTTTTTTGTTTTGTTTTGTTTTGTTTTGTCTTTTTTAGGGCTGCACCTGAAATATACGGAGGTTCCCAGGCTAGGGGTCAAATTGGAACTATAGCTGATGGCCTACACCACAGCCACAGCCACACCAGATCGGAGCTGCATCTGTGATCTACACCACAGCTCACAGCAATGTCAGATCCTTAACCCACCGAGCGAGGCCAGGGATTGAACCTGCAACCTCATGGTTCCTAGTCAGATTCACTTCTGCTGCACCATGATGGGAACTCCAACCTATGTTGCCTTTATTTGTTTTGTTTTCTTTAGGTTTCAATCGACATCTGTAAATCAGGATATTTCTCCTAAAAAT
This sequence comes from Catagonus wagneri, assembly GCA_004024745.2. Taxonomy (NCBI): domain Eukaryota; kingdom Metazoa; phylum Chordata; class Mammalia; order Artiodactyla; family Tayassuidae; genus Catagonus; species Catagonus wagneri. The sequence continues at coordinate 2,240,099 of PVHT021183710.1, read as the reverse complement.
TTGGTTTGGAGTCTTCTTTAACTTTTCTTTTCCTACTTGGTATGAATTAGCTGGGACTGAATGGTGTCTGCTCAGTTTAAAAGGGAAAAGGGCTCTCCAGTAAGCCCCAGCCCCTACCTTTCCCTTTTATCTCCTTGATGGAAGCTGAGGGTCAGATGCTTTTCACTACGTGCTTATACTCTTGTGTTTGCTATAAGTAGAGAAATATTGCTCTCTAAGAAATAGGCACAAGGAGAAATTAGGCTTGAAACACAAACAGACTTCTTGATTCTCT
>PVHT021183710.1:2199012-2239725 GCA_004024745.2 Catagonus wagneri | reverse complement strand
GCAGGGATCGAACCCGCAACCTCATGGTTCCTAGTCGGATTCGTTAACCACTGCGCCACGACGGGAACTCCTCCTCTTCCTAATTTAAGAGAGAGACTCTAAGGAGAATCTCCACTAAATGGGAAGACCCCGCCCCCCCAGTAAGTGAGGAATCTTTGGGGCGGGTAAAGTTAGGGAGCTGGAAACGGGGAGGAGGCCTTCTTTCCTGCCGGACAGAGTAGTGTGGACACAAGCAGAGAGGCTGAGAGGTGGAGGCGTGTCTAACACGCTTGTGGCGAAACCCATTAAGAAGTTGTTATGACGGTTCTAGGGGGATGGAGAGGGGCTTGGCCACAGCCAGAAGGATGAGGAGCAAGGGACACTGAAACATTCTCCTGGACTCAGGCTCCCTGGATTTGAAGGATGTTACAGATTCTGGTTCACACCTTCTGACAGCTAAAACTCGGACAGGTTTATTCACGTGAAGGTGCAATGACAGATGACTCCCATCAGGTGTGCTTTTATTTACCAGGCAGGAGGGGAGGACAAAGACTTGCCCCAAAGAAAAGACCTGTAAGGACAGGGTGGTGGGCACCACAGAATGGCTGGAAGGTGACCTGGGTGGGAGGGCTGCCCTAAACGCAGACTCACTTTTACACCTGTCTAAGCTCGCCCGGCCGAAGGACAATGGTGACAGGCATTTGGACTTGGAGGTCAAAGACAATGACCATGCATTCTTCCTAATTCAGCAGTCTTTGTGAAATTGTTCACTTTCCCCTGAAAGAGTTAAAGTGGCACCTCCTTGTGACGCGTGCAATTAAAACATCATTTAGACACTTGAAGAATAATCTGGCTCCAGATTTTAAAGGGCCTCAAATAAGATCCTGTGGACCCTTTAGGGAGTGAGATAACATTGTTATTGGTGTGAAAGGAGGGTGAGGGGCCAGGGGGTCATGGTCTAACCCAGGGAAGATAAATCTTCCTGCGCCGAGCAGAGGCCCCACCAGGCCCTTGTGATGTGGACTTTATATACAGAATCTGACTTGCGATTCATTAAGCTGTTCCCATTTTAGCCACCAGTGCCCATGAAGGCAGATCTGTGCAATCTCATATTCCGAGAAGTAAATGTAACGTCCCAGCGCAATGAAATTGACTAGCCTGACAGGAACACACAAACAACCAGGACGTAAGGTGGCCCCCGGCATCCCCCCACCGTGTTTATTTAGGAGTGGAGGTCCATTAAGTGCTCTGCGATGGCCTCCTGATAACACACCCACCTTTGCGGGGCGGCCGGGGCTTGCTGTCTGCCCTTAAATGTGACAGCTGACATTTTTGGATACATTTAAAGATGGGCTTGTCCACCACAGTGCACAGGACAGAAACCACACATTTTAAAGTTATAGCCTCTCTCGCTCATGCTTAGGAGGGAACAAGTGGTTCTTTTCAGGGCTTTCCGTTTCTGTGGAAAGTCTTTCCCCAGTGAGAAGATTGTAAAACCTGGCAGCAGAGAAGGGGGATCCATTGCTGGAGGGAAAAACATTTCAGCAAATATTTATTGGTCACATAAGGAAGATAACGATGAGATGCATGGACTTTATCAACAGTGTACATTTTGAGGGATGTGGAGGGGAGACAGAGACCCCAAACTCCTTACCGTCTTGAACTTTGATTCTTAGAAGCTAAGTCACTGAACATTTGAAGGGTAAACTGCGGCTTTAGTGGCCTCTCTACTAAGTCATATTTCTGTTAGCTCCCTGAAAGCCCTCATGCGCTCTCCCACCTAACCTTTACCTCTTTGTTTTTGCTCCCCATCTCCCACCGTGCCAGTGATGACGACCTTTGATCTTTTCACTTTCATTGATTGATTTATTGATTCATTCATTCACTGAAGATTAAGCCTGGCACTGCTCTGGTGCAGGGAATATTACTGTAAACACCTCGGAAAATTCCTTATTTTTTGTGGAGCTGACATGGTGGGTTATGGCAAGGAGAAAGACAGATAATAAATAAATCAGTTCATAGCGATGATCATGCGTGATAAATGCTATGGAGAAAGTGAAACAGGGTGATGAGGAAGAGAGTGGTGGTGAAGAGGAGATGTGACTGAGGTTGAGTGAGTGGTATGGAAGGGAGCCCTGAGCTGAGATGGGCCGGGAGGGGCACCCATGAGGTTTAGAGGCAAGTGGTCCATTTGGAGAGGTGATGGAGGGTAGGTTCAGGTTGGATTGGATGAGAAACTCCAGGAGGCCTGGCAGGCAGGAAGGGTATGAGCCAAGGAGATGTGTAGGAAATCTGGTCGAAGAACTAGGGAGGATCCAGGGTCCTAGGGCTCTGAAGGTCAAGGGTAAGGAAATGGATTTGTAATAGGGGAGAACAAATGTGACTGCCCATTGGATTTTTTCTTTTCTTTCTTCTCCTTCTCCTTCTCCTTCTCCTTCTCCTCCTCCTTCTCTTCCTCCTTCTCCTCCTCTTCCTCCCCCTCCCTCTCCTCCTCCTCCTCCTTCTCCCTCTCCCTCTCTCTCTCCTTCTTCTTCTTCTAAATCTTTTTTGGTTGCCCCATGTGTATGAAGTTCCTGGGCTAAGGATCAGATCCAAGCCACAGTTGCAACCTATGCCACAGCTACACCAACACCAGATCCTTTTAACACATTGGGCTGGGAACGAACCTGCAACCGGGCACTGTAGAGATGCCACTGATCCCTTTGTGCCACAGTGGGAACTCCTTGGGTCTTTATCTTTTGCTTTGTCTTCTATTGTTTTTGCTACAAGGTAAGAATATTGCCTATAGCCTGAAATATATAGCATAGCCCATTCTCAAGGCCCTGAGCTTTAGTGATATAGCATTTTCCCATTCACACAGAAACAAAAGTTTACAGAACAGGGAGTAATTTGTCTTGTTGGAGGTTTATAGGAACATTGTGACCTGTCCTACATGGACAGCTGCAAGAACAAAGTTTTCTGACACCATTAAATTTGCAACAACCAGCCACACCCAGTCGCCTTTTAGTATAAAAGAAGCCTGAATTCTAACTGTGGTAAGCTGGTTCTTTGGGACGTTAGTCCATCACCTTTTCCATCTGCTGGCTTTCTGAATAAAGTCACCATTCCTTGCCCCAACAACTCCTGTAGTGGCCTGTTTTGTGGTGAGCAGTACGATCTTGGGCTCAGTAGCAAGTGATTCACTTCAATTCAGTGAAGGGGGGAGGAAGCTAACAGTGTGTATTCAGTGGTGTCTTGTGATCAGATGGCATTAAATCAGTGTTGTGTGTTTTATTATTTAAGGACCAATTCAGATGTAGCCTGTGCTGTGAAATGTTTGCAGTACATTTCCCTCTGGGAGTTCTAGACTCACAGTGTGACTGTAGAATCATGAAGGGACTCAGTCTTGCTCTCCCACTGCCTTGTGCTCCATCAGGGTAGGAATCATGCCCTGGCTGGCCCTGCTGCTTCGAAGTGCTTCACACACAGTGCCTAGTCCATAAATATCTATTGCATTGACCTTCATTATAAGCTCCTAGAGGTTAATAACATTTGCCCAATTTATTCTGTAAAATTTCAAAGGGCCCTTAAGAAAAGTTCTTTGATGATGAATTGGGCTCTTGAAATAATGGGATTAATGGATCATCACCCAGATGGCTCCCACCAAGTTGGGAGCTAATTAAGGTGAACTGACCAAAAGGATTTATTCAAATTACTTCCCTTGGTCAATTAGTTTCCTGCAGATGACTTGAGCATGTTTCTTAAACATTTCAGCTTTCAGGCAAAGAAATCAAGATTAAAAGCCCAGACCCCTGCTGCAGGTCCCAGAAAAAAAAACGTCCATTTTTAACAGCTGCTCCCCCAACTTCAGAATTAAACGTATTGCATTCTTGGGAGTACAATTTCAGCTTCTTTACATTTATGATTCAAATGGAACCATTCGCCTGCACTTCAGTCTATAAAGGCAAGACTCATTAGAAGGAGGAAATTTCCTTTATCATTAACAGGCCGCACTCACATGATAAAAAAACGTCTCCTCTCTTCCCACCTCCTTCACCAAAACTTCGATTCTCATTTCAAGCAGTTCCCACATAGGCTATTTATCTTCCACATTTCCCCAACTCTCAATGGCACCGTTATATCCTTTATTTGGAATCATAAAACTTTGAGAATAAAAAAGAAGCAAATTAATCCTCCCAGGGGAAAGAAGGAAGACGGATCCTGCCAGCTTTTAAATTGTAGGATTGAACTGGCCTCGAAACACAGTTTTCTTTTTCAGCAACTTAGTTGGTGGGGTGGGGGGAGGAAATGAAGGGTTATGACAGAGAATCCCAAAATAAAATGCAGAACTACGCAAACACATACAAAACTGACATCTTGAAGTAAAAACTGTTGAAAGCCTGAGGAATAAACAATGCCGGCTGGAAGGGGAATATTTTGAAGCTACGAATGGGTTACTCTGCTTTTATTATTCACAGCGGAAAAATCATCTTGATCCTGATGTGAAAACCACAATTTCCTTTATTTGTGGATCCTGCCAGATTAAAAAGCATTCAGGGAAGAAGTGCGGCTGGGAGAATTGAACGCTGTCCGAAGAGGCGAGTTTCTCCGTGTCCAGAATCCTGCCGCGGACGCAGGCTGGCTCCATCCAGTTGCATAAGTCACTTAACCTCCTGATGACTCTTTTCCCATCATCAGGCTGGAATTAAGGAGTCAGCCTTCGCTCTGGGGCCAGAGATCTGGACTTCCTAAGTGCCAATTGGATGACATGCTTTGCTATCGCAATTTGCGCTAAAGAGTCTCAAGGTTGTTGTGAAAACAAGTGATAAAAGTCAGTTAACAACGGGCTGCCACCAGAACAGCCAATGAGAACACCTAAGGCCGCAGAGACCTCAAAGTGCATCTCCAGGCTTGGGGTTCTGGGAACAGAGTCTGGGACTAGTCAGGCCTTTATTATTCTATTCTATTTTATTTTTATCACTTTTAAAATTGTGAGGTGGAGCCTCTGGATAATTGATGAATAATATTGTGTTCTCGTAAAGTCAAAAGAAGATCCCTGAGTTGAGAAATAGTCTACAGGTGGGATAGAGAACACTTTAGAAGGATCTGAGAGATCATCTGGTCTAGCGCTTCCATGTTGCAGAGAAGGAGATGGTCAATGCAGAAAGTTTAAATGAGCTACTTATGCTTGTGGAACCATAGATCTGGGAATTGCCTCAGGACTGTGAAATCTAACTTTAATGGTGGTTTTATTAATCCAATCACTTGAAAAGGAATCCTTGAGGAAGGCTGACAACACTACACACATTTTTGCCTAATAGTTAATTTGATAGTAGACCAGACAGATCTGGAGCAATGTTGGGTAATGTCTTTAATTATAAGAGAAGTCTTTTGAACCCAAAGGGGGAGTTTTTAGAAAAATGGCAGAGACATAGCCGCTGATGGCAATGTGAAAATGCAATTATTTTTATTTTTTCTATGAATTCCTTTTTATTTTTATGAAAGTATATTTGATTTACAATGCTGTGCCAATTTCTGCTCTACAGCAAAGTGACCCAGTCATACATATGTATGCCATCTTTTTCTAATATTATCTTCCTTCGTGGTCTATCCCAAGAGACTGGACAGAGTTCCCTGTGCTGTACAGTAGGACCCATGAAAATGCTAGATTTTTAAAGTTGAGTTTAAAACTTTAAAACTTTCCTCCCTTCCTTCTCCCCGATCTCTCCTTTTCATTCTTCCCTCCATCCTCCTTCTCTCTGTGTCTCTATCTCTCTCATCTTTGCAATTTTTTTTTTTTTTAATTTGAAGAGAAGTTGTGGAGGAAAACTAGGTCAGTCTAGGCCTTGGTGACTTGGGGTTGAAAGAAACATCCAGAAAGTGGAGGCAAGCTGATTTACATAGTAGAGAGGAAAAAGCTCCTGGTGATTTACTCTGACTTGCTAATTTTCAGAAGGAAATTAATAAAATTGATTCCAGCAAAAACTCTAAGTGGACAAATAGAAGAAAAACAAATCGAGAATTGTGACTATTTAGGGCATAGAGAAAGTTCTTAGAGAAATCTTTCCCTTAGGGAGAAATAAATATTTAGGAGAAATCACTAACTTTAAGGGTCGTTAAAGCAAAGATCACTCATAGGATGGAAGCAAGCCCTCCCACCAACTGTTAATTCCAATTCCTAGACTTGGTGGCAGTAACATGATTAGTTATTGTGGGTTCTGGAAGAAAGCAGGACCTTTGGCAATAAAGCTCTGGAAATATGTGTTTTTAAGTACTATAAAAGATGTGGAAAGCAACTTTTCTTTTCATCCTGGGGACTAGAAATAATACACCTGCAAGGACAGATGAATGGCATAATGTTGGCATTCAATGGGGCATTAAACATTTTGCACCACGTTTATGGGGTTTTCCTGTCATTAATTCTAGGTAAAATAAACTTTTAAAAAATGTTTTGTTGTGTTTTTGGATGACGTTTATTTTTCACCAATTTGCTTTTCTTTACCATTTTTTTTTTCTGCCAGGTTTTCGTGTCTATTATGTTTTCTTGTGTCCATCACACTCTTGGCTAATTTCCTAGCTGGCCTCCCCCCCTCTGCGATGGGGCCTTTCTTTTTCCTTCGTCTGCCCCCTTGGCATTCTTTCTTTCCGTTCTGGTGCGCGTGTTCAGACCCATGTCAGGGTTGAATGTGGTTAGCTGTGCTGGCCACAGTTGCTGTGGTTTGACTGTGGAGACCTGGGATTGGCAAGGTCCTGGACAGACGTCCAGGAGTTGCAGAGATGGGGGCCACCTGGATCTCTCCTTTACTGGGGTATCCATTCTACAATTGACTGTGATGGCAAGGCTTTGCGTTTCTTCCCCTTTCCACCTATGGGCCCCCTCTTCATTTTGTCAGTCTCTTTTGAATTAAATTTCCCTCCCTATTAGCAGGTCACATTCCTTCCTTTTTATACCAGGTAGGGTTTGCAGCTAAGGGAGAGAGGATGGTGTGTTGGGTGGTGCAATGCAGTGGGAGTTAAGAAACCTGGGTCCTTTGTCCCAGCCGCCACTCCCAGATTTTGTTGGGCGACCACAAAACTCTGATGTGCAGTTTTCGGAGAGGTTTTGATCAAGATGGGTGTGTTCTTCTCCTGGGATCCATAATGTAGCTACATTCTCCACTGGGGCTTCAGGCATGATAGAGGAAGACTGCAAAAAAGGAGCCAGGCTGAACACACTGTTGTGAGAAAATGGACTTGAAAGGCTCAAAGGGGTAAACTTTGTCTTGAGGAACTAAAGCTGGCAGCTTACAAAGTGTGGCTCAAGGACAAGCCTACTGGGATTCCTTGGAGCTTTGTGAAAATTGATTAACTTAATGAAGAATTACGGGAAAAAAAGTGTTCCCTTCTGGTACTCAGTGAGAACTCTCCGGCTGGATTTAAGGAACACCCAAGCTGTCGTTTAGACGCACAAATCTACTGAGAAACGGGAGTCAAGAGCATTTCACTGGATCAATCCAATCTGGTAGAGAGGCTTTGCAGGCTTCAGATCCTGGATAGCTCGCCGGAGGGCTCCAAGTGACTTGCCCCACTTCACAAAGGCCTTGGAGGGTGTGGCAGTTTGTACTCATATCTCTGATCGAGCAAAATAACCCCTTTTTGTTCCCGAGCCCAGGTAACCAGGCCTTGGGGAAAGGATACATTTGCCACAGGACGAGCATTAAGGGTCAGAATTTAATAGGCCTTCACTGCCTGATGCTCTCCTCCAGCAGTGGGAGTTTTAGGAGGATTGCTAAGAGGATGAGGCAGGATTTTGGAGGATGGGGAGGTAGGGAGAGGAGAGCACCGTAGGAGGGTGAGAAGACAAAGATGGGGCAGTGAGGTGGGCCTGCGCATAGATGACAGCGAGAGGCAGAGGCTGGCCTGATTAGTAGTGAGGGCTGTTTATGTTAGCGAGTCGTGGAATAGATGACGAAGACAAGATCCTCTGTGGTCTTTGCCGGTACCTGTTTTGAAAGAAATTGAATATTTTAATGGTAAAGTAAGGCTTAGTGGAAGCTTCTGATGGCATGGAAGGAGTTAACAAATGCAGACTTCGGCCTCTGCCTTCCCTTCCTATCCCAACACCCTGTCAAGAAATGACCCAGGACCAATCATTTACATCTTAGTGTGAATTCATGTCTACTTGTTCCTATTTTCAACAATCAATCAAAATTCATTGGAGAATTCTTCAAATTGTTTGCACTTTTATTCTTTACTATAGAATGAAATACATTGCTTCATGTGACAGGAATTCCAGTGACTGGGGACTCTGGAGAGAGGCACATATTTAGAACTGACATTGAACACGTACGTTGTCAGTAACACTCTCTACATACAATGCCACCCTTACCATAAATTTATTGCCTTGCTTATTTGTTCGTTAATTAATTCAATAATTCATCCATCCATCCATCATCCATCCATCCATCCATCCATCCAACTATCCATTCACTCCACCACTTTTTTAGCAATCTTTCATCAAGTGTATATCGTGTGCAGGCAGAATGGCAGGCATTGGGATTATAAAAGTAAATATGACATAGTCCAAGTCCTTGAGGATCTTGGAAGATTATGCTTGAACAAAAGCCCTCTTCAGAGAGTCAGTGAAATATTTTCCACGTACAATCAGTTAGCTAGATGAAAGAGAGCAAAGCAGTAAACAGATGCATGAATATCTCTTGTCCAGAGGTTTAGAACACAAGGAGCAGCTGGGAGTCAGCTCTCATAGGCCTCCAATCTAAACTGCAGGTTGGGGGGTGGTCCTGCAAAGCCTCTCATTAAAAGCCCCCCCACCCCCGCCATTCCCTCCTCATCTCCTGCCCCTCCCCACCACCATCTAGCTCACACTCGGGATCTCCCGCACCAGTTCTTGCGTGTCAGCGCCTTAGCATGACAAAGTTTTTCACATCTCTGTGCTTTTCTTTTCTTTTTTTTTGCCTTTTTGTCGTTTTAGGGCCGCACCCGCGGCATGTGGAGGTTCCCAGGCTAGGGGTCTAATCGGAGCTGTAGCCACTGGCCTGTGCCGCAGCCACAGCAACGCAGGATCCGAGCCGCGTCTGCAACCTACACCACAGCTCACGGCAACGCCGGATCGTTAACCCACTGAGCAAGGGCAGGGGTCGAACCCGCACCCTCGTGGTTCTTAGTCGGATTCGTTAACCACTGCGCCACGACGGGAACTCCCTGTGCTTTTCTGAACATGAGGACATGGTCCCAGTCTGGGACCTTGCTCTTCAGTCTCTCACGGTCTCAATACTTCCTCCTGACCCCGTTTTCACTCTGAAGTCTTCCTGACCTTCGCCGCGTAGAGCAAACCACTGTCTCTCTTGTGTCCAAGGGCGCCTTGGAGCTGCTCACGCTCATTGTGCGGCCGGTAAAACAGCAGATGTCTGGGTGAAGTGGGAAGCATGCTTGATCCCAAGAGGGATGGTTGGCCGTGAATTCTGGCTCCATCCCTCACGACCTTCACAAACAGCTTGGCCTGGGTTCGGTTATCTGACATGCCTAAAATCCTGCCCTTTTCACGTTCTCCTTGCTTTCCTCACTGGAAACGGTAGCATTTCTCTGAGCTGTTGAGGGGATAATTGAGGTGTTGTGAGGGGAGGAGCTGGTCCCGTGACTGCACTTTTACCCATGAGCTCAGTATTTTCTCACTTGTTTCATGTGCCCGATGCACAGTGAGGCCAAACGAACTGAAACGTTAGAGTTTGGAGCAGAGTAAGGTTGATTACAGGGCCATGCAGAGAGATGGGTGGCTTGCACCCCCCTAAAAACAACTTTTTTCGGTAAAGCTTTTTTTTTTTTTTTTTTGCTCTTTAGGGCTGCACCCTTGGCATATGAAAGTTCCCAGGCTAGTGATCGAAATGGAGCTACAGCTGCTGGCCTACATCACAGCCACAGTAGTGCAGGATCTGAACCACATCTGTGACCTACACCACAGCTCACAGCAATACTGGATGGATCCCTGAACCACTGAGCAAAACCAGGGATCAAACCTGCATCTTCATGGATACTAGTCAGATTTGTTTCCACTGTGCCACAGTGGGAACTCCTGGTAAAGCATTTTTAAAAGCCATGTTGGGAGGTGATGAGTTGTGATCAACGCCTGCACGATACTCTAACTGGCTGATGGTGAGGTCACAGGGTGGTGTCATAGGGGTTAACATTTACTGTCCTTAGGCTCCAGGGACTAGGTGCGCCTGTTCGTCAGGTAGTTAACATCTTCCATTGGGGGTGGGGAGTTGTTTCACATTTGTAAAACAACTCAGAAAAATGGGTATCAGATACTGTTATCTATGCTCTTGGAGAGGAGCTACGGCAGAGGATATGGGGAGGGGTCTGTCCCATAGGGTCCTGCTTCATCGCACCCTTGTGGTCATCCTTGACGTGTCAGACTCTGTCCTGTAAATACTTCAAGGTCAGTGACCACCGATGACTTGTATTTGCATCTCTCACAACATCCATAGTGCCCTTGCTTCTCAGAAGTGATACAGCCTGGTGACAAAGAGCAGGGACTCTGACCCCAAACTCCCTAGGAGAAGCCTGAGGTTAGCTGTACAGACTTGGGGAAATTACTTGAGGTCTCTGTGACGTGAGTTTTATCATCTGTCAAGTAGGGATAATAATAGTTCCTGCCTCATAGAGATGTTATGGAGTTTACACAAGAGTCTGGCCGCAGTAAGCCCTCATTAAGGTTGGCTATTATTAGTAGGGGCTCAAGAACTGTTTTTTGAACGGCTGATGAATAGACTTAATGTGTGATGGTCTCAGGAAGCCTGGCCAACATGAAGGCGTTTATTTGGTTCGGAATGCCTGTTTCTTGACCTACCTGTAATTAGTTTCTAGTACTAGGTTATTATTAAGTTGAGAGGAATTATGTTCCTGTGATGGCCAACGTCCTGAAATCCTAAAGGTTTAAATGCTACCGATGCTTCTAGCATCCAAGTGGAAATTATTTTGTTGGTTTTAGTGTGTGAACTGAAGTTTGGCACTTGCCAGCGACCTCTCCATGGATTAAACCATGAGCCACTGCAGCTGCTGGTGCACAGCACCCGCTGAGCGGAGGACAGGGCGGAGATCAGGAGTGACGTGCTCTGGGCTCTGGGCAAACTGGAAGAACAGGTCTTCAGACAGATATTTTTAGGAGAAGATGGTATGTGCGCAATTCCTGCATCTCCTCATCTCTAGAAAAAAACATTAAAATCCTTCATGGTGATGTCCGTTCTTTGTGACTAGTAGTCACCTTCACGAGACCAGTAGCAAAGTTCTGTAAGATGTGTGCATGGCTGCACGCACCGCCCCTCACCTTTATCACACACACCGATACTATTTACCCGTGTCTTTGGGGTGGTATTTCACAGTCATCGGCAAATGGGGTCACCTCCGAGAGCTGTGAAAACACAGGATACTGGCCCAGATGGCTGGGGTGCTTATCAGAAGAATGATTTCAGTGAACCTAGACTTCTTTTGTTCCTGCTACCTGCCCTTTGTTGCAAAAACTCCTCTACATCCTAGGTCCCCAGCGGTTACTCAGGGTTACCTGAGATGTTGTCTCCAGGGCTTAAATCCTCATTTTGCCCCAAATAAAACTTAACGTTCAACTTTCAGGTTGTGCTTTTTTTTTTTTTTTTTTTTTTTGTTGTTGTTGTTGACCCATGATATGGATAAATTCTAGGGTGAGGAATTGGTCAAAGGAATTTTTTTTTCTTTTTTTTCTATAAAGCAGTGACCAGAAATATCTGAGAATGTTTGAAAACACTCTCTTCAAATCTTAATTCTCCCAACCTTCAAGAAACCACATAGCTGGCCTTTTGTGGAGAAATCCAACTTAGATGGTGAAACGTCTGAGGAAAGAGCCCTGTCTTATTCTGTATGTACTTGTTCAGCTTCCAGAGCAGTCCTGGGCCCACACCATTGCCCACAAAAGACCTGTAAGTTACTATTAAAAAAAAAGTGAATTGTTTTTCTTCCTAACCTGGAGTTCACATTGTGATTTTCCATATGATCATCACTGAACACTAAGGAAAGCAGCAGGGTTGGTTTATTTAGCATTTTATTTCTGATCATGAGACTGAAAAAAAAAGTGAAACATTACTTTCTGTTGAGAGGATTGGCTTGAGACTTGTGGCTGAGTGTCACCTAGGCCTTCAATTAGCTGAATGACTGAGTCAAGGCCTTACCTGCTCTGAACTTCAACTTCCTCACCTGGATATGAAGTAGCAGGACTTTAATTATGATAATGACAAGGGTACCACTTTTGACTGATGGTTCACCGTGTGATGATACTGTGCTAAGAGCTTTGGAAGCATCCTCTTGTTGGGTTTCCATAGCAACCCTGAACAGTAGCTACTTTTATGTTCCAGGTGAGCCATCTGAGCTTAGGGCAATGGGGTCATTTTGCTAAAGGTGTAAATAGCAGGCTCAGGAGTTGAGCCTGGTCTTATGTTTCACCGATCTATGAATAATCATTTATCGGTGACAAAGAGTGTTAGAGTGATTTTTTTTTCAGGAAGAAAAAAGGTGATTTTCCAAGTGTTTTAAAAAGCACCTTTGTCCCTCCTTCCCTTATTCCTCCCCACCCCACCTCCCAAGGCTTCTTCCGTCAAATTTCTGGTCACTGGAGTGGTAAAGTTCCTTGGTTACTCTCTGCCTATGCTACCCTATACCTCTTTTTTGATGTGCTTATTATAATTGCTATTCAATAATTCGTTTTGCATTCAGTTGTTTAATGTGTGTCTCTGGTTGAAAAGTAAGCTCTGCAATGACAGGGCTGCCTCTATACACAGTGCGGAGCCGGCATTCAGCTTACCCAGTAAATCGGCCAATAAGAAGTGCTTGTTAAAAAGATGAAAGCGTGAGCACCTACTATGTGCTCCACAGCAGGGGAGGCCAGAGTAAGGAAAGATGGGTGGGTGGCAAACCATGGTGAGATTTCTAAGCCTGTCTTTCTGATTATTTTCCACCTCAGTCACGGCCAGTAGTGAGCTAGTGAGCATGCTCCACTGAACTCCCTTCATCAGGGCATCAATTCAGAGTGGTCTGAGTTGGGTGGCAGGTATGTTGGATAACTGTTAAGGTCCCTTACAATGTGAACATCTGTTATTAGTCTGTTCAGTCAGTTAGTCACTAAGCCATCATTACTGTCACGAACACTTACTGAGCATTGTGCTGTTTCCTGGTGACAAAGTTGTGAACAACAGCTTGTCACCTAGTGGAGAAAAATGCTGTCTGCCATTTTTTGGGATACCTCCCACGAGTCAGGTAGTATATATGCTTTATCTCTAATCTTCACTATGACTCTGCAGTTTATTTTAATTATATTATTAAGGAGGCAACAGGTTCATGGAGGGTGAGTGACCCAGCTAAGGTCACATAGCCAGGAGGTGGCAGAGCTAGGACTCAGGGCTGATAAAGTTCTAGAATTCTATTCTGTGAGATAGAAGAGCATGTGACTGCAGAGTGGGTAGCATATGTGTGAAACTTTGAGTGATATTAAAGAAATGTGTTTCATTATTTGTGCAAAATTTGCTCTTTAATGTGCTGCCTTGGGGCACGGAACCCTAACTATCCCTCCACTTGGGGAGGTCACTACATAGAAGGGGATACATGCAGGCAACCACACAATTAGGGGACTGCAAGGAGAGCTGTCACTGGGACATGTCCCTCAGGTGACTTCACGGGGAGGTCAAATAGAACAGAAACCAGAGCCTCACCGATGCATGGGGTTTCTGGAGGAAGAGCATTTCAGACCAAGAAACATCTCACATGTAAACCTTTTATGTTTTATTTCCAAGCGAAGGAGCTGCATGTTTGCTACTTTTAGACAATGCTGTAGTGAAAGCCCACTGCGTCCTTCGTCATTCCTCCTTCGGTGCAATACTGAATGATGATATTCCCCTGGACGCAAATGAAGTAGTCCTTAGAAGGGAGTAGAACGCATTCTGAGCATTGTTACCCAAGATGATTGGCAACAGGACAAATAGAATCAGCCAGCATAAGAGCATTTTTTCACCTCTGAAGCTGAAACAGTGTTGTGTGACAGCCTGAGCCTGGGTTGAGTGTAAGGGGCTCTAAGTTTTAGCTCTGGTTGACTTCGGGATTTTGGCACGTTCCCTGACCTCCCTAGCCTTTGTTCCTTATCCCTAAAGGAGATGGGGTGGGTGAACCAGATGGGAATACTTTGGCTACACTCTGAGGAGCTATAGAGATTTGGGGCACATGCCTTGTGGAGCAACGTAAGGTCATGCGGGCACACAAAGGCCTACTGAACCTCCCACTCCTCTTTCAGTCTCAGCATTTTTACTCTTGTTTGCCTTCTCCATTGGAAATTTCATTTGAAATCAGGTTTCTCTGTGTGCCATATCCGTGGTTTGCAGCCATCAAACCACGAGCCACCGCAGCCTTCCCCAAACAACCCCCAACTATGTGCCCCAAGGGGACGCAGGATGGGGAGGTAGTTAAGGTGCACATCAAAGGATGTTTTTTGTCTTTTTAGGGCTGCACCTGTTGCATATGGAAGTTCCCAGGCTAGAGGTTGAATCAGAGCTGCAGCTGCCAACTTATGCTACAGCCCCATCAACTCCAGATCTGTGCCGCCCCTGTGACCTTCACCACAGGTCATGGTAACCCCGGTCCTTAACCCACTGAGCGGGGCCAGGGATTGAATCTGAATCCTCATGGATATTAGTTGGGTTCGTTCCTACTGAACCACAATGGGAACTCTATCAAAGGAACGATTTCAATGAGTCCAGATTCTTGCCTCTTCTCAGACTCAGAGAAACACTAAATTCATTAATCTGAGATGTCTAGTTTTCTTTAACGAACAGTAACCTTTGATGTTGCAAACTCCTATTTATCCTGGCTCCTCCTTTACCTCTTGGGAGTAGCCACTCAGAGGTATGTGAGAGGCTGTCTTCCAGACTCAAGTCCTTTATCTGCCGAATAAAACATAATTCTCAACTTTTACAGTGTGTATTTTTTTTTTTTCAGTCAACATCTGTTTTAAAAGAGAGGCACTGGGCTCCAGTCACTGCAACCCCTCTGAGGCCCTTCCAGAGGGATCCTGGCCGCCAAATCTAAGTCTGGCTAAGGCCTCCGTGTGACCCTGGACATACAAGTCTGCTCACAAAGGGCTGAGCCCTGGGATTTGGCTTCGGCTCAGGAATCCTGGTGCTATCAGTGTGGGCTGCAGGATGGAACCACAGGACCTTGAAGGAGTGTGACTTTCTGGGAGGATGCAAGGAAATTTAGCAAGTCATTAAGGAAACGACTGGTGAGCGGTTCGTGATCTGCAGCCAGCATCAGCTTATTTGCATGGCTGATGGTGGAAATAGGATCCTACCTGTAGCTTCCCCTCCAATGGCCACACGCCAGCCCAGACACAGTCTGTTGTGTCTCAAAATCTTCTAGGTCTCCGTGCACAGGATTGCCAGGACAGCTACACTTCAGGGGTTGGTGGGTGGGTGAGGCAGAGCCTGAAGGCGGCAAAAAAAAAAAAAAAAAAAAAAAAAAAAAATAAGCTGGAGCCAAAGAAAGTTGTGTGTTGTGGCTTCCCTCTCTGATAGAAAAAGTGTGGAAAGTACTGTTCTAAAGGAGTTTTTTGTATAACACAGGGAACTCTACCCAATATTCTGTTATAACCTACATGGGAAAAGAGTCTGAAAAAGAACGGATGTGTGTGCATGTATGAATGAATCACTTTGCTGTACAGCAGAAATGAGCACTACATTCCGAATCAACTATGCTTCAATAAAACTTAAAACGAAAAAGCAAAAAAAAAAAAAAAACCACCCAAATTAGTTTTCTAATACCATATAAAGAAGTATTACAGCATATAGGTCGGTGGTCGGGCTGTGTGACTCTAGGCACATTTCTTAACCTCTCTGAGTCTCAGGTTCTTCATCTGTAATAACTGTGTTTACTTCACAAGATTGTTGTCAATATTCCCTGATAGATTACCTGTGTGGCCCTTTGCATGGAGCCTGCTATGTAGGAAAACAATTGTTTTTTTCATTTACTGTTTGGCTCTCTGGAACTAATGGTTTCTACAAATCAAATGATAGTAAAATAAAGCTAATGGATGAAGATGTCACTGACCTTCATGCCTGGGGGACAGTGTTATTATGTGAGTGTGCACATGTGTGGGTGCATGTAGGATATTCTGAGTAATGGATAGATATGTAAATATAGATATGTAAATCTATACCTAAATCTGGGCCACGTGGTGGGCGTTGTGTCTATTCTATTCATGCCAAAGAGGTCAGAAAAGCCTTTCAGATGTGAACACGTGCAGTGCCGACTAATGTCAGGTCCTGCTTGTTTATGTACTGAAGGAACGCTCGCTGAGTATCTCCACCCTGGATTATGGTCCAGCATCTCCTAGATGCTGAGGATGGGCAAGGGTTCCTAGTTCAGTGGAGTTTACCGGAACACCGCGAGAGGCGCTCATCCATTTAACAAACACTTAGTGTCTATTTGTGTCTGGCATTGTTCTAGATGTGGTGTGAGATGTAAAGAAACAGAAGATGCAGTCTTCGTCCTCAGGAAGCCCGTGTCTTGCCAAGAGGAGGAGCAGTTTGCAGAGTCAAAAGGAACCCCCCCTACCAGGAGCCCACCGGGCACGCTCCTTCTTCAGGTTTCTCTGCCTCTATATTTATAGGACCTGTAACAGCTCCCATCAGTGGGCCTTCCCAGATAAAGAGGACAGTTCCAAGGGTCGCCTGACCTCTGTGATGTCAGAAACATCAAACGGTAATCACTATCATTTGGGTTGTTTTCCATCAGTTGAAAGATGAAGTCAATTTGGACAGGCCCTGTGGTCCCCAGCTGCCTTGTCTGCCTTCCTTTCCAGTTACGTGAAATGGAGAGTCAGCCTTCATTACACAGATGAAGAGTCAGAAGTTTACAGGCATTTCTGTCACTCGCGCCCTGTGTACCTGGGGGGGCACAGGCAGCCGTGTCCCCAGGGGCTTTCTGGGAGCCGGGCCTCAGTTTCAGGAAATGATACTCCCTGACGGGTCGTATTCTTGTTTTCCCTGTTTCTCTCCGAAGCAGCAGTTTTGAGTCTCTTTTGTGTCATTGCTCGTTGGTGGCCAATAACTGCTCCTCGGGTGGCTGTTTCCCAGTTTCGGTCACCTCTATCCGGGCTGCCTTCTCAGCTGTGGCTCAGTAGATCCTATCTCTCCAGACTTCATCCGTTTAGATAGAGTCTTTCTGTCCCTCTGTGTCTATTTCTTATTTTCCAAAAGCCCCGTGTGCTAGAATTTTAATACTGGGGTCTGTTTCCTGGTTGGGTCCTGTCTCTGTTAGCCAATGATATCATATTTCTTTTTAACACATGGCCGG
This sequence comes from Catagonus wagneri, assembly GCA_004024745.2. Lineage (NCBI taxonomy): Eukaryota > Metazoa > Chordata > Mammalia > Artiodactyla > Tayassuidae > Catagonus > Catagonus wagneri. The sequence goes on along the minus strand of PVHT021183710.1, from coordinate 2,222,406 downwards.
TGCTTTCATTCTCTGCCACATTTGGGATGCTGTTTATGGCTTCTGTGAAAGAAAGGTTAATTTCCCTTTTCGGTGTCTGATTTTCCTCTTTTTAGGACGTAAACAGTTGACTTGGTTTTAGCTGGAGTCAGAAATCTCCGTGTTGACCCAAACCTCTTAGGGCCTCCAGGTAATGCTCAGTGGTACTTGACCAATAATGCAGTAAGCAGGCTTTGCAGCCATTGCTCGTGTTTACTTTGGCTTTCAAAACCTGTTGTGTCTACTGCTGCAAAAATCTTTTGTTTCTGCTGTCTTCTCTTCATTCCCACCAGTCCCTTTCCCACTTAGGCTTCTGTGCCTCTCTGGGACAACCCCAGTGGACTTGTAAATGGTCTGCTTGTTGCAGTTTTTTTCCCTGTGTCAACCTCTTTCTGCCAGGCAACGTCTCCCAGAAACACAACTCTGATCCTATCACACATCTGCTCAAAAACCACCTTTGACCTCCCGTTCCTTATAACCTTTGTCCAAACTCCTTATTCAGATTAGTCCTCAACATTCTCAGTTCAACCGTGAGATTTCTGTGAGATTATATGAGACTCTACACCAAGCAGAGTGTCTGGGAACTAACTCCATCAAGTTCTCTAAGAAGTACTGCTCTTCAGTGATAGGTCCTGTCCAGCGTATATGGCTATAGTATTCACTCCACCAAGAATCTCCTTCTTTCCCTACATCTATGCACCGCCTGATGCCCCATCGATATGCCCGATGTCGAGACTCAGATGTGCCCCATCGCCTGCCCCCAGCAGCCTCCTCGTCTTTTTATGTCTTGATGCCGTTCTGGTTTGAATTCCCAGCAGAGTGACTAGAGTGATGCTTACCCCCTCACCAGTCCCTGATGGTTTCATGCATGAGCCACAAAATCTGACAGTATCTCCGATTAGTCCAACTGTCAAAGTTGTATTCAGATTATAAAGTGGCTGGTTGATACCCAGATGTGACACTTAGACTTTCCCCCTAGACCCTTGTGTCCTGGAGGCCTGTAAAAGATATTGGTGGGGATGTAGGTGACTCAGAAAAGTTTTATTTCCTACCCGACCTGGACTAGATTAAGTGATGCCTGAATATCCACATATGAATCAGATCTTCCTGTGTTTCCACCAACACTCCCCCCAGAATGTAGCTCCTCGTGGGATCCAGGGTTACATCACCCCCTCTCTACCGGACAGGCTGGACCAGGCATCTGTCAACACAATGTCTGCTCCCTTGGTGCCCCTTCTGTCACCGGTACCATCTTTGGCCCTCCCACCTGACGGCCGTGGGCTCACTTCCTGGACACACCCTTTCACTCATGGCACATGTTGGCATCTCTCTTTACATCCCTCCACTTCCCAAGCACTGCTGGACGGCTTTTGCGTTTCACTTGTACAAGCCATTCAACACCTTGCTCCTTGGTTCCTTGTCCTTCGCTCCTTGTCTTCTCACCTTCTTTTCCAAACTGCTTCCTTCACCCATTTTTATGGCTACGTCTTGGACCTGGTCATTGTCTAGAACTGTTGCACCTCAGAAGCCATAAGATCCACACCTCCCATTGTCTGATCACAGCCCTCCTCTCCTTCCAACCCCCTTGCTTGCTTACCCTCCATCTCCCAGTTCTTCACCTGGACCCTCCAGTTCATCTGCCCTCTTCTTTGTCCTGTACGATCTGCTGCTCTTGTCCTTACTCTCAACCACAGGTACACAGATTCCACTTTCAACCACTCCAACAGTCTTTTCATTCTATGTCATGACTCTACTCTCGTTTTGCACACACATGTCACACGCTAAGCCTGAGTGATTCCGATCACCTGCTCTGCCTGCCCTTCTAGCCCTGGCTGCTGACATTCCATCAAGATCAACTCATTGCTATCCTACATGTCAAGGCCACTAAAAATTAACACACATGGACCTCAACCGATGCCCTACTGCCATCTAGCTACTGTATGCTGCTTCGATTTTAAAATTTCTTGTCTTTTCTCCAGTAGATAGTTCCAACATTCGCCTCTCTTCTCAAACCTCAACCTCTACCTGTACACTCTTGCTCTACATATAAAAAACAATCATCAGACACCTGTCTTCATTTTCTATCATGAAACCTTTAAGCCAGCATGCATCCTTGCCCTTCCTCCTCCAAGTCTTCTCAGCTCTTCTGACTCTTTCAGGAATTTTCTCTTTCCATTTGCCTTCTCTGATGGTTTCTTCAACATCTCCTCTTTTTGACAGCTACTTCCTATCAATATTTAAACTTATTTCTTTCCCATCATTATGTCTCACCCCACTGACCGCCTCTCTCCCTTTTTCCAAAGTAAGGAAACAGAAAAGCCTTGGCTTGAGGAACAAGGAAGGAAGGAGTTCTCTGTGAATTGACCAAGGGATGTTGGCTTGAGGGGCCAGGAGATCAGGGTGGAGCTGGACGCTTAATGAATGTTGATTGACCAGAGCTGAAAGAGCAGAGGTTTATTGAGTGTCTATATGTTGTTTAACAAATAGGCCAAGAGTTTGATAGATGCACAGAAATATGACCCAGAACCTTTGCCTTCAGAAAACTTATGATCTAATTGGAGAAAAAAGTGACCAATCCTCGAAGCGGTGGTGATACAGGAGAGATGCCAACTGAACTGGCCCAGTCTTCGAAACACGCCCTAAATCTGATCCCTTTTACCACCTCCACCTCACTGTGATGATCTAGCTCAGTATCATTTCTTTCCCGGATTATTTCAGTAGCTTCCTGATTGGTATCCCCTCACTTTGTCCAGTTCTCACAGCTAACATTTGCCTTTTAAAACATACCGCATCCTGTCTCTTCTTGACTCCAAACCCAGCCCCTGGATGCCAGCCTTTGTTAGAGCTCAAGCCAAATCCTCACCACGATCTGTACCTACTGCCGACGTCTGACGCCATCACATATTCACGGCTAACTTGTTCACCGGGCTCCAGCCACACAGACCTCCATGCTGTTTCTTAAAGGCACCAAGCCTACTCCTGCCCCAGGGACACTGTACTCAGTATCATTTCTACCTGGCAGGCAATTTCCTCAAATGTCACCTTGGCTGCCCCTTTACTTCTTCTAGTTCTCTGTTCAGAGGCCACCTTATTTAGAAGTCCTCTGCTAATCATACTGTACGTAAAACGACACCCTGGCTCTCTGAATGCCTTCTCCCCTTATCCTCCTTTATTTTTCTCCTAGGACTTATCACCAAGCAGCAAGCGATTATTTTTTCATTCAGATATTTTTCAGGGTCTTCCTATTAGAATGTAGACTCCATGAGGGCAGACTCTTGGTCTTGTTTGTCCTCTAGTGTGTATGGCCAGGTATAATCACTCAATAAATAGTGAGTAAATGAATAATGAAGGAAGAAAAAGAACCCATTCCCAACCTGTTCCTGGGCTCATTCATTACTTCAGTGCCCACTTATTAAGCATCTAGCCCGTGTTAGAATATGCTTACTAATATCCTTGAGGGTTTGGGGCTGTGTTGTGAATAAGCCCACAAACAACCTGAGTGTTTCAGTGAACACTAAGGCAGATTAAAGTGTCCCAAATGTCTCTGATTCAAAATCCATGGCTTGGTGTCCCCATTCTAGCCCCCAGGGCTGGTTAAAGGCTAACACACTTCTGAGTAGCTGGTCCAGACCCAGGCAGGCATCCCATCCTTTTGCTTGGTGTCAAACAGCAACTTTTCCCGCATTCGGAGGCTGAAAAGGACATTAAAACAATCTCAACGTAGACCTTCATTTTACAAATGGAGAAACTGAGGCCCAAGAAGGAGGGACTTGCTTCAAATCTGAGTGTGAGCTGGCTGAGCTGGTTGCAGAATTCAGCCAGAATCACCAGGTCCTGCTTCGTGGGTAAGGACCTTTGCACCAGGCCACACCTCCTCTCTTCACCACTTCTGCCTTTAATCCTCTCCTTACAATGTCCTTCTTTTCTTCTGGACAGTCAGAACTTTGTTAGGGAGCTGGGCAATGTATGCTATGAAAAGCAACTTTATAGCTCTGTGCTGTTATGATCATATTTGGGGGCGGGGTGGCGAGAGCGGGCGGGACGGAGCCAAACAGCCTGGCTTGCAGGACTGCCCTGTATTTTCATGGGATCCCTGCTGGTCACACCCTCTCCCGGGCTCCCTCACCCTAGGGCCACATCGCGGTCACCAAGCAGTCGGGGAAATGAAAACAGTAATCTTAGAGCTTGGAGTGGAGCTGCAGGCAAGCCCCCCACCCGAGGAATACTTCTCAGACACGGCAGTGAAGGAAAGGAGGAAAGCAAGGGCAAAACAGCAGGGACCCTCCTAAAGGAGAGATGGAGGAATTTGCTTTTCATGGAGGGGCCAAAAGCTAGAGCCTGCCACCCCCACCTGGCTGATATTAGCGCTGCTCTTTGGCTAAGTTGCAAAACATGGTGGAAGACGCAGGACAATAAAGAACCTATTATGGGACTTCCTGTTATGCTTCATAGGGGTTAAGAACCCAACTGGTATCCACGAGGATGTGGGCTTGATCCCTGGCCTTGCTCAGTGGGTTAAGGATCTGGTGTTGTTGTGAGCTGTGGTGTAGGTCGAAGACGCGGCTTGGATCCTGCAATGCTGTGGCTGTGGCGTAGGCCGGGGGCCTACAGCTCTGATTTGACCCCCTAGCCTGGAAACCTCATATGAATGAGAAACCTCATATGCTGTGCGTGTGGCCCTAAAAGGCAAAAAAACAAAACAAAACAAAACAACTCAATCTGCCAGCACCTTGATCTTGGACTTCTTCTTCTCTCTCTCTCTCTCTCTCTTTCATTTTTAGAAGTTTTATTGAGGTATAGCTGATATACAATGTTGTGATAATTTCTGCTGTGCAAAAAGTGATTCATATATATCTATATCTATATCTATATCTATATCTATATCATCTGTAGATATGTATCTCTATTCTTTTTCAGACTCTTTTCCCATATATGTCATCAAAGAATTATTAGTTTTTTCTTTTTTAGCTGCACCTGTGGCATATGGAAATTCCCAGGCCAGGGAAAGGACCCAAGTGGCAGCTGCGAAGTGACCTATGCCACATCTGTGGCCAACGCCTAATCCTGTACCCACTGCACCAGGGTGGGGATCAAACCAGCACTTCCACAGAGACAAGCCAGATCATTAACCCGCTGTGCCACAGCAGGAACTCCTATCAGAATACTGAGTAGAGTCCCCTATGCTAGACACCAGGTCCCTGTTGGCATCCTTTCCACATGCAGTAGTGTACACATGCCATCCCAAACCCCTGATTCAACCCTCCACACCACCTTTCCCCTTTGTTAACTGTTAGTTTGTTTTTGAAGTCTGTTGGTCTGTTTCTGGTTTCTAAGTAAGTTCATTTATATTACTTCCTTAGATTCCACATGTAAGTGGTATCACATATTTATCTTTATGACTTATATCACTAGTATGGTAATCTCTAGGTCCATCCATGTTGCTGCAAATGGCATTATTTTGTTTATGGCTGAATAATATTCCACTGCACATATGTACAACATCCTCTTCAGCTAATCCTCTGTTGATGGACATTTAGGCTGCTTCCATGTCTTGGTTATTGTAAATAGTGCTGCAGTGAACAGTGGGCTGCATGCATCTTTTCGAATTATGGTTTTCTCCAGATATATGCCTGGGAATGGGACTGCCGTGTCACATGGTAGTTCTATTTTTAGTTTTTTGAGGAACCTCCATACTGTTTTCCATAGTGGTTTTACCAATTTACATTCCCACCAACAGTGTAAGAGGGTTCCCTTTTCTCCACACCCTCTCCAGTATTTATTTCTGCTTTTGATGATTTTAAACTTTTTGATGATGACCATTCTGAATGGTATGAGGTGATACCTCATTGTAGTTTTGATTTGCATTTTTCTACTAATCAGTGATGTTGAGCATCTTTTCATGTATTTTTTTGGCCATCTGTATGTCTTTTTTGGAGAGATGTCTATTTAGATCTTCTGCCCATTTTTTGGTTGGGTTGTTTGTTTTTTTGATATTGAGCTGTATCATTTGTTTGTGTATTTTGGTCAGATGCTTTGTTTGCAAAGATTTTTTTTCTCCCATTCTGTGGGTTGTCTTTTTGTTTTGTTTATGGTTTCCTTTGTTGTACAAACCCTTTTGAGTTTAATTAGGTCTGACTTGTTTATTTTTTGTTTATATTTTCATTACTCTAGGAGGTGGATCTGAAAAGATATTGCTGCAGTTCATGTTAAAGAGTGTTCTGCCTGTTTTCCTCTATGAGTTTAATAATATAATATTACATTTATATCTTTAATCCATTTTGATTTTATTTTTGTGTACAGTGTTAGAGAACGTTCTAATTTCATTCTTTTACATGCAGCTGTTTAGTTTTCCCAGCACTACTTATTAAAAGACTTACTGTCTTTTCTCCATTGTATATAGATTTCCCTCCTTTGTCATAGATTTGCTGACCATATGTGTGTGGATCTTGGACCTCTCAACCTTCAGAACTGTGTGAAATGAATGACTGTTTTTTTGTTTTCTAAGCTACACAGTCTGCAGTATTTGTTATAGCAGCCTGAACTAAGACTATAACTGGTGCCAAGAAATGGATGCTGCTGTAACAAATACCAAAAAATGTGAATGTGGCTTTGGAAGTGGGTAATGGATAGAGGCCGGGAGAGTTTTGAGGTGCATGCTACAAAAAGCCAAGGTTGCCACAAAGGGATTGTCAGAGGGGATTCTATTGAGAACTCAGAAAGGAAAGAGGAGAGATGTAGAGAAAGCATCCATCATTTCACAGAACACATGAATGTTCAGGAGCAGAACACTGATAGAAATATGAATGGTAAAGGCCATTTGGGTGAGGCCTTAGGGGAGAAGGAGGAACATGTTATTGGACAGTGAAGAAAAGATGGTCTTTGTTACACAGTGGCAAATAACCTGGCTGACTTGTGCTCATGTTCTAACGATTTATGGGAAGTGGAACTTGCAAGAGATGAAACTGGATATTTAGCTGAGGGGATTTCTAAGTAAAGTATTGGAGACCCAATATTTCGTAAAAGTGGGACTGCTGCTTTAGTGGGTCTGGGAGACAGAGCATTGGGCCAAAGAGAATTTTTGAAACCTTAAGATCTAATGGAATTTGCCTTGCTGGATTTTGGATTTGCTTGGAACCCATCACCGTTTTCTTCTTTCCCATTTATCCCTTTTGGAATAGGAATGTCTATATTATAGGTATTCTACCATTGTAATTTTTTTTTTATTTTTTGCAGCCGCAGCATATGAAGGTTCCCAGGCTAGGTGCTGAATCGGAGGTGTAGCTGCAGGCCTAAGCCATAGCCACAGCAATGCCAGACCCAAGCTACATCTGTGACTACACCACAGCTCATGGCAATGCCAGATCCTTAACCCACTAAGTGAGGCCAGAGATCAAACCTGCATCCTCATGGATACTACTCAGGTTCATTATCACTGAGCCAAAATGGGAACTCCTGCCATCATATTTTGGAAGAAAATACTTTATTTGGTTTTACAGATACATAGCTGGAGAGGACGTTTGCCTCAGGATGACTCCCTGCCTGGAGTCTCACCCTTATCTGTCTGATAAAATTATCACTCAAGAGTGTCTGGTGATTTCCAAAATGAGGATCAGGAATATCAGGCTGTTCAGGAGAGTGTTGCATTTTTCACCAGTATCTTCCACTGCGCAGAAGCAGAATTCATTCTAATTGCGGCTTGGCATTTTCTAGGTGAGGACGATAGAGAAGACAGATACAAAGAGACTGAGGGCTTCGACAAGAGCCTGTGGAATCTGAGTCAGGCAGGAAACTGAGAAGGAAGGATATTAGAGAAAGCTGAGGGATGTAAGACGAGGCGCGTGAGGTTGGGATTAGGAAGAGACTACAGTCATTTGTCGTGAGGGGTTCTGAAGTATGACTGGCATAAGTGGAAGACAAGGCCATTGGAGGAATGAGGCCAGGGCACTGAGAGGCCGGGTTATTAGAAGAATCATTTGTAAGGATAACTGCCAAGAATTATGACAGTATTGCTGGAAAGAGGGACAGTAAGTCAAAGGCTGAGGTCATGAAGAAATGGGGTGGGGACAAATCCCAGGGCCTCCAAATGGCAGGTACAAGGAAGGACAGGTGAATGGTGTGTGCTGATGGAGTACATCAGCATTTCCAGGGAGCAGTGGGATATTAGGGAGGAGGAAGAATCAATCCTTAGAAGTGCCAATAAGGAAAAAAATAGGACACCTACTCGCCTTTCCTCTTGAGGGTTTGGTAGAAAAACAGCTACCGTTGAGGAGGTTGTAAGAGGCCTGTGCCTGCAGGGTAAAGACAGGTTTAGTTAGAACAGAAGGTGTATGGGTTGTTCACAAAAGCTCAGCTACAGAGGATCTTACTGTTGATGGACTGGCTGGTCCTGGGCTTTGTGGACCTAAATTGTCACACAGTGTCTTACCTGGGCTTGCACTCCAATTATGGTGGGAGGAATTATGGGAGGTAGCTCTTCTGATCTCTCAAGCCTTCCTGGTATTCCTATCTCTGGCATCTAGCTCTTTACATGCTGAATGGATGAGTAAATATATTAATAGATGGACACCTATGAGCTGGCTTAGAATTGGATGGAACCGAAAATAGGTATGGGCCCACCTGTCTGCTCCCACTGAAGGCTGGCTTAGCGAACACAGATGTCTCTACCAGACTTTCAAGGCCCTTCATATTCTATCCCATTCCAGCCTATCCTGTCTTATTTCCTCCTCTTACCAGATTCAGATTCTCTTCCCCGACAGTCTGGGCTCCGAGCTGTCCTGTCAAAACACCACGCTCATTCCTGACTCTTGGCCTTGGCTCAGGAATTTCCTCCTGCTAGAATGGCCTATTGTAATCCTGCTTCCCCAGGCAGTTCTTTCCTGTCCTTCAAGGCCAAGCAAGCCAGCCTCATCCCTGAACCTTTCTAGATATTAAAACCTGCCCTTCCCAGGTTGTCTGCAGCTCTTAGAGAGGTACCACACACTACGGAGTGAATTATATCTTGTCTTTTATTATTTTCTATTCTAAAAAGATTAACCTTGCATTTCCAGGTGAAATATTCAGTTTCTTCAGGGAAGAGAGAGTGTTTCTCTACTTGGTGTGCTGTGTTTCTTTTTTCTTTTTTTCAACATAATTTTATTGGAGTATATAGTTGATTTACAATGATGTGCTAGTTTCAGGTATACAGCAAAGTGAATCAATCAGACAGGTGAATATGTCCATTCTTTTTTCCAGTATAGGCTATTACAAACGATTGAGTAGATTTTCCTGGGCTGTGCAGTAGGGTCTCGTTAATTCCCTATTTTATACCGTAGTGCGATGTTATTCCCGTCCTTCCAACTCTTGCCTCCCCCAGTGGTATCACCTACGGTAACCTTAACATTGGTTTTGAAATCCTTGAGTTTGTTTCTGTCTTTTAAATAAGTTCGTATGTATTGTTTTTTATTAGGTTCCACATATAAGTGGTATCATACGATGTTATTCTTTCTCTGTCTGGCTTACTTCACTCAGTATGATAATCTCTCCGTCCATCCATGTGTTTTTTATAGTCTCGGGCCCTTGGCCAGGCTCAGCATCCTGAAGACTCTGTCCCATGGTAGTTTCTTTCAGCTCTTGTATTGGTCCTTGTCTCTCTCCTTTGATTATGTTGAACCTGATGTTTTCTCCACCCCAGTGCCATTTCCCGCTTGCTTTCCTTCTCCCTGAGTATGGGGTATACACAATTCAGAGCAGGATCCTTGGCTTTTCTCTCTGTTCCTTCCCCCAAATGTCTTAGCCATTCTGAAACCTTCACCAGTCATCTTTATGCAGCAACTTCAAAATTCATCTTTCAGCCTGGCCACTTCCCCACACACTAGTTACTTCCATGACTACCACATACTGAGCATTTCTCTGTGGATGATTTGGATGTCTCTCCAGTTCAACAAGTTTGAAATCAAATCAGCATCTTTAGTTTGATGTCAGTTCTCCATCTGAAGGCCCTGTATCTGTCCCTCCCTCCCTCCCTTCCTTCTTTCCTACCTTCCTTCCTTCCTCCCTTCCTCCCTTCCCTCCTTCCTTCCTTCCTTCCTTCCTTCCTTGAGATCCAACACATAATTATTTATTTGAATGTATAAATAAAGGGAAATTGCTTTCCTGTCCATTCTCCTACCCTCTGGTACCCAGATTATAAAGAACTTGAATATAAAAATTGCTGAATTCAGATACAGATGAAATTTAAATAATTTCTGCAGTTTAGCCAAATTTCCAGTTTCAAAAAGAATACAGCTGGATTATAGTTCTCATAGAATCAATACAGGAGACAGATAAAATCTAAGCATCTGAAGTCACTATTTTCCGTTAATGACTCTGGCCTTTTTAGAACACCGAAAGCCTGTACTGGCTTTCTTGTAATCTACGGGGTAAAATTTAAATGCTTTATCATGGTGCATACAAACCTTCAGGGTCTGGCTTCCATCAGCCTCTCCAGCTTCATTTTTCTGTTCACACACCTTAAAATCCAGCTGTACTGAATGTTTCCATGTTTCCTAAATGTAGCAATCTCACATTTCTATGTTCTTGCACAGGCTGTTCCTTCTGCCTGGATGCTGTTCCTTTCTTTTCTATCCAGGGAATCATTCAGATTCAGCTCCAGTATCACCTTACTTCTGGAGGGCTCATTCTGAATTTTCAGAGTTCAACACAGCCACGTTCATATTCTCTTAGGGTGCTGTTATACATATACAGAATATAAGACACATGCTGTATTTATTCATTTGCATGACTGCCAAGCTATTTGTTAATATTCTCTAGCACAGTATCTGGCTATAATAGCTGCTCATTGAATTTAGTTTGAATCAGTCATTAAACGAGTGGATGAATGAGTTTTCCCAAGTCCCCAGAGCTCACATTTCAAATTTAGAGTTGATTTTCTCCTGTCTGTTGTCTTCTGCTGCTCTTGTTCTCTCATTTTTAAACATATTGAAAATGCCCTGTCCAGTTCTGCATTCATGTCTACAAAATTGCAATAAAACACCTATATCTCTGCCCTCACTTCACATCTTTTTTTCCCTTTTGGTAAGGGCCGATTCCTGTGATAATACCAGCTCTGGTAATTCCACTCATTGCTGAGTTCAAAATCCATCCATGGCTCTTTTCTTCTCTCAGAACAATCAATGTCCACAGTTCAGCCTTCAAGATCCTCTATGATCTGGAAGCAAGCTGTTGCTGCCATATCATCTCTTAGCTTTCCTCAGTTGTCTGAATAAAGACAGTTACCGAACACACTTTTGGGTTTGGTTTGGTTTTGTTCTTAATCCTCAAAACAACATTTTGAATGTTGAACTCAATATTCGATGAATGTTGAATGAATAAGTGAATGAATGAATGCTCTTTCAACATTCAGTGAGTAGTATTCTCCTCATATGTATATGAGGAACCTAATTCTCAGAAAATTTAAGTAACTTTTCCAAGATTATAATAATTTTACAGATTTGACCATTTCTGATGGGCATTTTTCTGGGGAAGAATCATTTTCTTTTTTGTATGTCCTGCTTCTCCGTATTGTAAGTTCCTTGAGTGTAGGCGTTATGATGAACGAACTCAACCCTATTGATTTATGGAAGAAAGATTAAGAGCTCACAACTCTGCCAAACCATATTCTGGGGCAGTGAGTGAATGGCAAATTCAAAATGAACACCTTTCAAGCTGTCTGTACCATTCTATGCAAAATTAAATGATAAGGAGAGGTCTCCAGATAATTGTGACATACGAAGTGAAGGTTGCTGGGCTGCCCTGTTATCCTTCATTAATGCCTCTTCCTTTCTTGCGATTTTAGGCTTTTATGTACTTTCTCAGGTGGTGCAACCCAATGATTTATCAACTTGATTATCCCTCTTAACATTTGAGATTTATTAGGTGCAGGCCAGTCTTTCAGCTACACTTTAATTGTGTTAACTGCAAATGCAATTAATTGTGTCACCTTTGGGGAAGAATTTCACAGCTACGTCTGGGGGAGGGTGGTAAGTCCCTTATTAAAGTAGCATGTGTGGAAATTCTCAAGAGAAAGCCCAGTGTCTATGATTGTGGTGAGGCTTGACTTCTTCTTTGTCTTTTTTTTCTTTATTTTTTGCTTTTTTAATTTTTTTTTTTAGGGCTGCACCTGAGGCACATGGAAGTTCACAGGCTAGGGGTCTAATCCTACATCACAGTCACAGCAACGCAGGACCCAAGCCACATCTGCTGCCCACACCACAGGTCACGGCAATGCCAGATCCTTAATCCATTGAGGGAGGCCAGGGATTGAACCCACATCCTCATGGATATTACTCAGGTTCATTTCCACTGCGCCACGATGGGAACTCTCTCTCTCTCTCTCTCTCTCTTTTTTTTCTTGATTGTTGTTCATCAAGGCAACTGGTAGCTGCTTGCATGTTGCAATTCATTTTGTGGGATATTAACAAATGAGAGTCATTTTACTTTCTGCAGTACTGGCTGTCAAAAGTAATACTCCACGCTGTCCACAAAACATAGCAGTACCTGTTCTCCTGACTTGATTTGCTTGTGCTCTGATCTTCATCATCTCTTTTATTCAGGCGTCCTGCCCAGGGCTGGGTTCCTTGGGAAGGGCTCAAATGCCCTTTCCTGCTTCCAGCTTTAGCCTAACTCCTGCCTGTAGTCACTCTGGGTCCTCACATAATAAATCACTTTAACCTGTTTCTAAAACAAGGTCAGATTGTGCTGCAATTCTTAAAAAGGATCTGAAAAAAAAAAATCCCTCTTTAGGTGCAGTTCTCTCGGTAGGCCTTTTGGTCCTAGAAAGGACAGTAACAGGGTCCATGGAGGAAGGGGGGGAGAGTGTGATGGGGGAGGGAAGCTAAGGAGGGAGAGGGTCCTCTTGCTTCGGCCCAAGGAATCTTTGTAATGTTTGAGTGGTCTTCCATGCCATACACATGGGGGGAGGCATTTAACATATCAAACGCAAGTAAAAATGACACGCAGATGGCTCACCTCTGAGGCCGCCTTGTGCAGTTTTGGGCACCCTCCATCCTTGTGGTTTTCCGAAATATTACATATATATATATACTCCCGATTAGGCTCACTGTTTTCTTCTCCCGGGCACTGCCTTTCAGCCCCAGGCCCTCTGCACTGCCCCCAAGGACTCAGCTCCTATCAGCAAACCCAAAGACCGGCCCCAGGCTCAAGAGTCATTTAGAATTTTCTGTGGCGCAATTAGGCATGTGTAGCGCACCACAGCCTCTGAGACGCTGTTTATTCAGCGAAAGTGCTCTGTAATTTATTTAAAATAATCCATCTTTCACAAATAAAGGGGCCATTGATGGCCCCCCCTGCAGGCTTCTGCTGAAAGACCTCCTCTTGAAGGTCTGTTTTGCTGGTCACAGCTAAATACCTGACAAAGGTGATTCAGGCTCTTTTTTCCATCCCTTCCCCCTGCTTAGTTCTTTCTTACCTTTTTTTTTTTTTAATGAGATTTTACTAAACCTGCTTGTTTTCTTTTACACCAGTAATCAGACAAGGCTTCCCCCCATCCATTTTTTTTTTTAAAGTAAAAAAACACAAATTGGTCATTAAAAATGATTAATGCCAGCCAATTTGATAATCGCCAAGAGGGAGGTGCCAGTCATTTTGGGATTTAGTGCAGCCTCGGAACTGGCTTCTTTATGGCCCTCTGCTAATGAGGAATCACATTAGGCTTTTTACTGTATATGAATTGATTAGCTGAAAATGAGATTACGTCCATGGTGCAACACCAGGGACAAAGAGCCCTTTCTTTTCAAACGCTTCCCAGTGCCAGGACGCTGCTTGAACTTGAAAATGTATTTTTTCTCCTAGTTTTCCAGGAAAATGTTGGATGAGCTCAGGGGTGGCCTCTGCGCAAATGAATTTATCTATGTTAAATTCCAAGACAAACAAATCAACAAGAATACAATGAAAATGAGATTTGCACTTGGGATTGTAGGTTTGACTGGTTCCCAGGAAGCAGGCAAAGGTGGAAAGGACCCAGGGCTTCTGGGGAGCTGGTCACTGCCCCTCGTTTGCTCTGTGACTTGAGGCCAACCACTTAACCTCTGTGAGCTTTACTTTCCTCATCTGTACAATGGGACTATAACACATACTTTATAGGGTTATTAGAATTAAATTAGATAGCATGTACAAAATATTTAGCTCAGTACCTGAAGCATAGCAGGCCTTTAAAAATGTAGTTTTTCCTTTTCTTTCCTTCCTCCCTCCCTCCCTTTCTTCCTTCCCTCCTTCCTTTCTCCCTTCCTTCTGAATATTACTATTATTATTAGTTATTAATATTATTAAGCTCACATAATTAGAAAGGAAACAGAACCTGGAGCTGCTGGTGGATATGCCAATATTCCATCCAGGAAATAACCATCTAGCAGCCTGGATAAGATAAGACAGGCTCTGTGACTTAACTGCAGAAACTGGCAAACTATGCAAGGAAGGGGTGGGGGACACCCCTGCCTGTCTTTATATGGTCCGTAAGCTAAGAATATTTTTTACATTTTTAACTGGTTGAAAAAATTAAACCCAAAGCAGAGTACATTTTCAAAGATGAAATACACCAAATGTCCTTACAGAGCTGAATTCACAGGTGAACGAACATTTGCAATCGATTTTGATAACAGGAAACGCCAACTTTGCACTCCAAATAAGCAAAATGTTATCCCTCAAAGAATTATATTTTTCTCATAAAAACATCACAGAAAAGTGCTCAATTTTTTTTTTTAATGCTTTTTAGGGCTGCACCTGCAGCATATGGAAGTTCCCAAGCTAGGGGTCCAGTCAGAGCTACAGCTGCCAGCCTTCACCACAGCCACAGCAACGAGGGATCCGAGGCTCACCTGAGACCTACACCACAGCTCATAGCAACACCAGATTCTTAGCCCACTGAGTGAGGCCGGGAATTGAACCCACATCCTCATGGATACTAGTCGGGTTCATAAACTCTGAGCCATGATGGGAAATTCCAGTTTTTTGTTTTGAATTTTGTCGATAAAAAACTTGTGGAAATCTGTTTCTTCCCTTGTGATGTAAGTACTTACATAATATCTTTGATTTGCCTTTTTGCCTGGCAAAGCCTGAAATAGTTGCTTTCTGACCCTTTACAGAAAAGTTGGTTGGTGCCCGCTACAGCAACGTCTTTGGTCCAGGTAACAGACAGGCATTTCTTTTGTGGGGGGGAGGGGCTTAGTTATTAAAATGTGTGTTGGAGGTGGAGCAATGGAGGGCTGGAGGGTTCCAAACTCAAATACAAAATTGAAAGAGATATTCATATGCTGACTGTTTCAGCCTCTGCCATTATTTTATATTCCTCTCATTGCAAAAGTGATTCTAACTCTTTGATAGGAGGAAGAAATCAAGATCCAGGGAAGGATTTAATGAGAGGAAACAAGTAACTGTGCTTTTGTTGACCACTTGACCTTTTCTCAATAGGTAACATGAACTGGAAGTTAATTGTATCCTCACAGTCCAAGCATTTTATATGCATTTCCCACTCTAGTGTAAGGTTCAGGAGAGCAGGGCTGCTTGTTCACCACTGTATTCTTGGAACCTGGAATTGTGTCCTGCATGACAGCAAAGATGCGACAGAATACTTGCTGAATTATCTGTATTGCCACCTCTTTCCCTCCTCTCCCACTTGGTGGGTTAGGACACTGAGGCTGACTCATTTTGCCACGTTGCACTGAGAAAAAGGGAGGCAGGCACCATATTTGAAATATCACCTTGTATCTGGGAGGCTTTGGGCAGCTTCCCCCACCTAAGTCAGGCTCCATTCACTCTTTCCTGAAATTGTGGTAATTATCCCTGTCCTGGCCCCTCCCAGGATGCCAGGCTTGAGGGCCAATCAGATAGAGGAGGTGGACATGTGTGTGCGTGTATACACGCGTGCACGCATGCATACATGCACGTGCACATGAGGGTCTGGGTATTGTTTCTGAAAGTCTGACCCTTCTGGTTTCCCCACTGCGATGGACAGATTGTTTCGTCCCCCCAGATTCATATATTGAAGCCCTACCCCCAGTGCACCAGTATTGCAAGTAAGGCTTTGGGGAGGTGATTAGGATTAGGTGACGTCATGAAGGTGGGGGCCTCAGTGATGGGGTTAGTGGCCTTATTGTAGTCACCAGAGCGCTCGCCCTGCTCTTACCACATGCAGATTCAGGAGAGAGAGAGAAGGTGGCAGTCTGCAACGAAGAACGGGGTTCTTACCAAACGCTGACTCTGCTGGCTCCGTGATTTTGGTTACCCACCTTCCAGCACTGTGGGAAATAAACTGGTGTTGTCCACAAGCACTGCAGGCTATGGGGTTCTGTTACAGCCACCCAGTGCACCAAGACACCCCCAAAGGTGAGGTAGGCAGTCATCAGATCTACTGCTTAGGAGAAGTATGGTGTGCCTGACACCAAACCCAGGATGGCTGGTCCTCACAGGCTTCCAACAGGGCAGGCATCGCAGCCTCCTGGTATAGATGAGGATGCTGACTCGTGACAGGTGTAAATGGCCTGTCCAGGTTGTCCACTTGGTCAAAGGAGAAGTCAGGCTAAAGACCCAGGTCTGTCTGACTCCACAGCTGACCTTCTTCGCAGGGCGTCACACCACAGAGCTAATCATGACAGTAAATGAGACAATGCCCTAGGGAACCTTTTAATACAGTATGTGGTGTGTAAGGCAATCATTAATCGGTAGCTCTTGTTATAGCTACATTGCTCTGCTTTGGCCACAACCATGTTTGGTGAGGACTCAAGTGTTCTAGAAGGAAATATGGAACTTTGGGAAGGTGACACTGGGAACCAGAGGGTCTAGTGAGTGGATGCTGAATAGAAGAGCAGGGGATCAGTGGTGGCGGACAGATGTTTTCACTAAATTTATTCCTTTTTTTTTTTTTTACCATCGACAGTGTGTCAGGCATTGTGATGGCTGATTTTATATCTCACCTTGAAACTGGGCCACAGGGAGTCTGGAAAACTGGTTAACGTTATTCTAGGTGTGTCTGTGATGGTGTGTCTGCTTGAGATTAATATTTGAATTGGTAGGTTAAATAGATTACCCTCCTCAATGTGGATAGACCTCATCCAGTCCACTGAAGGACTGAACTGAATAAGAAGTTGACAGAGAAAAAATTCTCTCTGCCCGATTGTCTTTGAGTTGGGACATCAGATTCCTCTGGGCCTGAAACTCAGACTTGGACTAGAACTTACACCATGGGCTCTCCCGCCTCTTAAACTTTTGGACTTGGACTGGAACCACACCGTTATCTCTCCTGGATCTGGACTTTTCAGTCTCCATAGTTGTGTGAGCCAATTCCTTTATAACAAACCTCTGAAGAACCCTGATTAACACAGATAGAGGTGTCAAGAGTGATTCAAGGAACGGAATGCTACAGAAACATTTCTTGAATTGGCTTTGGGGTTGTGGGAGTTGGTGCTCTAATCTGATTAGATTTAAAGAGGCTCATGACCTTGTCTCCAGTTGTAAAGAGAGACCTAATAGTAGATGGCATAATCCAGCAATAGAGACACACGGATTATCACCAGTGGATTTGTGAACTACTTATGAGAAGAAAGCATCTGCATGACTGCACACATGATATTTTCAAACATTTTGAGAATGTTAACAAATACAATAAAGCTGGCTGGTTGCAACTAATCTTTTTGGACAATGTGGTGAAAGCGTAGGATGAGCCCGGGGATTCGAATTCCCAGCTCAAGTGCAACAGAAGTAACTCCAAAATTTCTACGTATGCCGTGAAGGACACCTTTTCTTCTAAAGCCACAAGGCTGAGATTTATAAAAATTAAATGCCATAATAAGCAGAATTAAAGCACAAGTTGAATGCCCAGCCTTACAAAATGTCTACTTTTAAACAGAGGGCATGGTTTGGGAAGGAGTGAGCTCCTGTAAGTTGGAATGGGAACGCGTGGGAAGACCCTGATGAAGCTGGGGTCCCTGAACTCCTGAATTCTGGTAAGTCTTTTATGCCAGTGGAAGAGCCCTCCCCACCGCCAGTGAAAGCACCCCCCTCCCGTCCTGGTGGAAGAGGCCACCCCATTCTCACCTGAGGTGATTAACCTTGCATTGCCGCCAAGGCAGCCGTGTGAGACAAGGCTGGTCTTCCTCCAGGCCCACCACAACTGCTCCTCTTTGCTTCTAGACCTCTAAATAGATTCAAGTCCCAGAAGACCCCTAAATGTGAGGAACAAGGTGCGACCCACAAGGGGGTGTATTATACACCTAGAGAAGGACTTGCATTTTCTAATTTACACAGACCTAAAGATGGGCAGCCTGTGTGGGAATGGATATTAAGGGTGTGGGATAACAGTGGAGGGAACACAGTGTTGGATCAGGCTGAGTGCATTGACGTGGGCTCACTAAGCAGAGATTCTGCACATAAGGTTGTAGCTCACGGGGTTAGGAAGGGCTGGAACAGTTAGTTGGTTTATTGGCTGAAACATGGACATGGTGTCCCCCCTACCCCCCAAAATGGTGGGAAGATTAGAAATGCTGGACCTTCCTTGATTTAATGTAGGTGAAGAGATTCAAAGGCTTAAGGAGACAGGCATCTGTTAGAGTGACGTTGTCATTTACGACCTACTCACCCACACGGGAGGGTCCGGAAGACATTCTTTTGGCCAATCCTTTGAAAGATAAATTTGTGAGAGGGGGCCCTGATATCCCTGAGGTGTTCTGTGATTGTTCTTTTCTGAAGGCCAGACCTTGCAGGGGGAATGGCAGTCGCCGAATCAGGAAATCTAAATGCAGTGGAAATACAGCTGTCTATGAAGATCCAGGTGATCGGTTCCAGGATCCACTGATGATACCAAAACCTGAGGGTGCTCAAGGTCCATAATTTGCCTCCTGTTACAGCAGCTCCTCATGGTGGCTTCAACCAACCACGGATCATGTAATATTGTATTTATTGAAAAAAAGCCAAATAGAATTTAACCCCTGTAGTTCAAGTCTGTGTTGTTCAAAGCCCAAACTGTAAGTGGATCCTGGGTTGACAGGGACCAAGTGGCAGTATTCAACTACCAAAGGCAAGGTGGGCATGGTTACTGTAGTGAGCAACAGGGTCAAAGAAGCAGAGTAGATGTACTCAGCAGCTGGAACGATCCCCATGTTGATTTCCCGATTTATGGAATGAGGGCTCTTGCAGGGGGTTGTGGAAGTCATTACAGTTGCCTGTATCTAGGAGAATGCTAAACCAAAAACAAGACTGAATTCCTGGAGGAATTATGGAGATTAGTGCTACCATCAAAGATTAGAAAGATGCAGGCGTGGTAATTTCCACCAAATCCCCATCCTACTCATCTCTTTGGCCTGCACAGAGACAGGTGATCTTAGAGAATGACAGCGGATTATGATAAGCTCAGCCAGGTGGAGATTCCAACTGCAGCTGCTGTACCAGATGTGGCTTCTTTGCATGAGCAGAGGAACACAGCCCCTGGTGTCTGGAATGTAGTTATTGATCTGGCAAATGCATTTTTATTTTTGGACGCCTGTTAGTACAGACCTCCAAAAGCAGTTTGCTTTCAGCTGGCGAGCCCGGTGATACAGCATCCCTGCCCTACCTCAGGGGCACGTCGACCACAGGCCCTGCATCATTGCTTAGTTTTCAGGGCTCTTGATCCCCTTGCCCTTCCACAGAGGTCACGGTGGCCCATGACATTGCTGATGGCATCTAGTGAACAGCAAGCAGCCGCCACTCTAGTCTTATTGGTAAGACATTTGCATATCGGGGGTGGGAAATAAATCCAACAAAAATTCAGGGGCCATCTCCTTGCGTGACATTTCTACAGGTCTGGTGGTATGGGGTCCAGATATCCCTTCTAAGGGGCAGGAAAGTTGTTGCATCTACCTCCTTGTACAACCGAAAAAGAGGCACAGTTCCTCATGAGTCTCTGTGGAATTTGGAGGCAGCTTATATTTTATTTGGGTGTGTTATTCTGGCCCATGTATCAAGTGACCTGAACAGCTGCTAGTTTTGAGTGGGGCCCAGAACAAGAGAAGATTCTGCAACAGGTCCAGGCTGCTGTTAACATCACAGGATGGCAGGCCTATGTTCTGCTGATGGCAGAATAGGATGCTCTTAGGAGCCGTTGGCAGTCCCTATAGGTGAATCACAGCACAGGTCCTTCAGCTTCTAAAGCAAAGCCCTGCAACCCTCGACAGATTACCATCCTCGTTTTGATAAACAGCCTAACACCGGGCCTTAGTGGAGGCCAAACGCTCAAGCACGAGTTATCAAGTGACCTGAGCTGCCCATCATAAACTGGGTGTTATCTGACTCACCAAACCATAACATCGTGTGTGCACAGCTAATACTCCAGGATCAAATGGAAGATGTGTATATACAACTGGACCTCAGAAGTCTCTCTCAAGATACAGTTTCAAGAAGTGACCTGGATGCCCATGGTCCCCACTCCCATTGCACTGCCTCCTCTCTCCCAGACTGTGCAGTGGCCTCGTGAGGAATTCCCTAGGATCAGTTGACAGAAGAGTCTTCTCTTCTTGATTTGCAGGTGGTTCTGCATGATATGAAGGCACCACCCTAGAGGGGACAGCTGCCGTGGGACAGCTGCCGCGGGACAGCTCTTCTCTGTGCCATCCTGGAAGGACGATGGTGAAGGGGAATTCTCTCAGAGGGCAGAACTTTGAAGAGCACTCCTGGTTATTCCCTTTCATGGATTATGTATGGATTCATGGGCTGTGGTCAATGGTTTGGCTGGATGGGATATGATTAGAAGATTGGTGATGAGGCAATCTGGGAAGAGGTAATGTGGCCAGACCTCTCTGAATGGGCAAACAATGTGCAGATGTTTCTGTCCCATGGGAAGGCTCACAAAGGGTGACCTCAGTACAGGAAGATTTTAATTATTAAGTGAAAAGAATGATCCATCTGGTGGATAACAGTCCGTCTCTTTCTCCAGCCACCTTTGTCTGTCGTCTCCCGATGGGCTCGCGAACGAAGTGGCCGTGGAGACAGAGATGCAGGCTGTGCACAGGCTCAGTCACACAGACTTCCCGTTCCCACGGCTGACCTGGCTATGGCCACTGCTGAGTGCCCACCTGCCAGCAGCAGAGACCAACACTGAGTCCCCGACATGGAACCAACCCCTTGGGTGATCATCTGACTGGGCAGCAGGTTATGACATCACAAGGCGTCCATCACGGAGTGGGCAGCCTCTTATTCTTTCCGGAATAGACACTTTGGATATGGATCTTCCTCCTCCTCCCTCAGGGCTTCTTCCAAACATACAAGCTGTGGATTTACAGAATGCCTTACTCACCATCACAGCATTCCTCACTGCCACTGCTCTCTACTCCTACTCCTGAACCCCCAGCTCTAGAATCAGTGCCACCGGCAACCCATTGCTAGCTCCTGACCTTTTTCAAACCTTTGCTCAAATAGCCCCTTCTCAGTGAGATATTCCCTGGCCTCTTAGTAAAAGATGCACTGCCTCCCTCTGTTCTCAGTCCCATTCTTTGCTTTCTTTAATGCCACCCGTCAGACTCTGGCTGGCTTATTTGGTTTATTTCCATGCTCATAGCCAGAACACAAGCTCTATATGTCAGGAATGTTGGTCTGTTTTGTTCACTGCTCTGTCTTCAATGCTCACAGTTTTAGGAGAGAGAAAACACTGGATAAATGGGTGAATCAATGAGCCCATACCGTCCCCCTGGAGACTGTTATTAGTGCAGAGGCACGTCAGTGACCTAAAGCTGATCCTGTTACTTTGAAGAGGAAAGCTGACATTTAGGGTGACCAGCTGTCCTGATTTTTCTTGGGGAAATCCTGCTTTATGCCTTGTGTACGGTTTAAATTAGTGGGCCCTGTTCACACTAACAGTGTTTTAAATGCCCACCATACTTATAGTCCACGCTTATATTTCAAGGAAACATGCTGTGCCAGGGGCTGCTGGCAGCCACCTTAGGACCAAGAGGGAAACTAGTTGTGCATAGAGTGAATGTAGTGGACGGCAGAGAGGAGAGAGGAAGGCTCTGCGTGAGATGGCACAGAGGAGAGGGAGAAAGATTCTGAGCGCTCTGCTGATCGGGCCGAGCCACTAAATCCCCCACGCTGCAGCTTGCCCAAGTTTTGCAAGCTTATCAGAAAGAGTCTGGCAGTTCAGCAGTTTGGCAGAGATTCGAGAGAATATATTTCCACATTACTTAGGCTTGTTTCCACTTGGGTGCCTGTTACTTGAGATAAAATTTCATCTGATAGATAACTGATCATTGTCTGCTGGAGTAAACTGATCATTGTCTGTCAGGTTACTACAAGTAACTCTACTTTCAAAGGAATTTCAGTGTGGGAAGTGTGGGAGGCGTGGGAGGCAGCTTCTAAGTGGTTCCCAGCGAGCCCGGCTTCCTAGTGTTCATACTCTCGAGTATTCCCCAGCGGTGGGCTGGACCCGGTGACTCACCTCTAATGAACAGAAGAATTGATGGGACATCACCTCCGAGATCAGGTTACAAGAAGACTCCAGCTTTCATCTTCGGTGCCCGCTTTTTCTCTCTCTTTTTCACGGCTCTTACCCCGGGGGATGTGAGCTGTGGGTTGAGAATAAACCCACGTGACAAGGAACTGATAACTTTGGAGACCATGTGAGTGAGTTTTGAAGCAGATCCTCTTTGAACCCTCTCATCACCCCCATCCCCATCCTGAGCCAGAATGACTCAGGCTGCCCTGGCCAACACCTGTGAGACCCTGAGCCAGGGGACCCAGCTAAGATGTGCCCAGATTCTAGATCAACAGAACCTATGAGATAGTGCATGTTATTGGTTTAATCAGTTAAATTGCCTGTTAATTTGTTATGAGGCAGTAGATAACTAATACAAGGAAGAAGCAAGGAATGCCTTGAGTTTCACCCATTGTGAATACAAGGAAGAAGCAAGGAACGCCTTGAGTTTCACCCGTTGTGAGTCCTCGGACGTGGGTCACTTTCCTGCTCAGGGACGTCTGCAGGAGGAAGACAGCATGTGGGGAAGTGCTAACAGTGGCCTCGGTGATGCTCCAAGCCTGTCCCACTCTCACGCCTCTGCAAAGAGTCCAGTAAAAGGGACAGTGGAACCAAGTCATAGGACACTGAGAGATGCAATTCAGATGGAACAGAAGCTGTCGGGTGCCTGAGAAAAACAAATCATATCTTCGTTGGCTCAGGCTGACATAACAAAATGTTGATGGAATGACTCAAACAACAACCACTTGTTTCTCACAGTTCTGGAGGCTGGGAAGTCCAAGATGGTGCTGGCTGATTCAGTTTTTGATGAGAGCATTCTTTCTGACTTGCAGATGTCTGCCCTCATGCTGTGTCCTCACATGGCCATGGTGGGAAGAGAGAGACAGAGACAGAGAGGGAGGGAGGGA
>PVHT021183710.1:2163012-2198012 GCA_004024745.2 Catagonus wagneri | reverse complement strand
GGAGAGGGAGGCCCCCAGCTCCCTGGCTTCTGGCCAAGAGAAGATTGTAGTTAAGATTAATGTGAGAGCTGCTGGAATCAGACAGCAGAGTGTGGTGGTTGCAAAGCACAAACACTGGAGCCCAACTGCCTGCATTTGAATTCAGACTCTGCCACTCACATGCTGTGTAGATTTATACAGATTACTTCCACTTACTTAATTTCTCCATGCTTCCGTTTGCTCATCCATTAAATGGGACGGTAATAGAGTGTTCCTGAGGATAAAAGAAGTTAATATATGAGACATGGTTAGCATGGTCCTTGTCTTGTAGCAAGCTTTTCTCTTTTTTGTCTTTTTAGGGCCGCACCAGCAGCATATGGAGGTTCCCAGGCTAGGGGTCCAATAGGAGCTGTAGCCACTGGCCTGCACCACAGTCACAGCAGCGCGAGATCTGAGCCGTGTCTGTGACCTGCACCACAGCTCACGGCAACGCCGGATCCTTAACCCACTGAGTGAGGCCAGGGACCAAACCTGTGTCCTCGTGGATACTAGTCAGGGTCGTTAACCACCGAGCCACCACGGAAACTCCTGTAGAAGCTCTAAATAAGCATCCCTGATGTTGTGATTCCTACCATTAGACTCCTTATGACTGAATTCTGGCTGAGGCCAGCTACATGTGTTATTGGCAAGTCCGTTACCCTTTGACGCTGCCACTTTCCTTACCTCTCAGTGTGGGGATAATAATAGCATATTCCACAGGTTTGTTGTGAATGTGAAGAAATAATGCACAAAATGTGTTTAGCACCCAGTATGCCTTCAGGGGAGATAATCTGTTATTGTCTTTTGTCCTTCTTCCACAAAGGAATTTAGCTCATTTTCCCAACTCAGAGAGTCAATAGGAATTTTGAATTTGCTTTATAGAGATTTACTCTAGAATTGATGTTACGGGAACCTGTCTATTCTAGAAAGGGAGGTGCCCCAGACCATTTCACTTGTCTCTCTCTCTATTTTTTTCTATCACTACTTATTCAGTTAAAAATAATCTTGAGGAGCTCCTGTTGTGGCTCAGCAGGTTAAGAACACGATTAGTATCCATGAGGATGCAGGCCTCTCTCAGTCGCTTAAAGGATCTGGCGTTGTCGTGAGCTGCGGTGTAGGTGGCCAATGCAGCTCGGATCTGGCATTGCTGTGGCTGTGGTCTAGACCTCAGCTGCAGCTCCGAGTTAACCCCTAGCCCGGGAACTTCCATATGCTGCAGGTGTGGCCCTAAAAAATTAGTAATAATGATAATCTTGTTGAGGGATCACAGATACAATGAAAAAGCTTGGACTCTGCGGAGCTGGATTTTTTAAAATTGAACTATAGTTGGTTTACAATATTGCATTAGTTTCAGGTATACAGCAAAGTGATGCATATATATGTATATATATATACACACACACACAAATGTACGTATATGTACGTACGTATATATATATATATTTTTTTTTTTTTCAGATTCTTTTCCATTATAGTTTATTACAGGATTTAAATATAGTTCCCTTTGTTATACATTAGATCTTTGTTGTTTTTCTGTTTTATATATAGTGATATGTATCTGTTAATCCCAGCCTCCTAGCACATCCTTCTCGCTTCTCTTTCCCCCTTGAGCTGATTTTGATTTTCTGTTCTCCCCCATCTGAGCTGATGAGTCTTAGAAAGTTGCTTGCGTCCCTGACCCTGAGGGTCTCGTCTACATGTTGGAGGTAATAATGCCTCTTTCACAGCGTGGTCAGGCTGACGGAATGAAGTGAAGTCTACAGACGCTCCTTCCCAAGTGCTCACCGCAGATGCGAACAGACATGTCCTTCTGTCTTCCTGCAGACTTCATCCTCATCCTTGCCCACCGCCTTCTGGTCCTCCGCGCATAGTACCACACGGTGTACGCATTTGTAAATTCTGCCAGTTCATTAGTTTCACGCAGTGTTGCTGGGTGGTTTAATCCCCTTTCCTAGCACTCCTGGGACTGTACGAAATACAAGACCAGCATTCTTACCATAAAGTTATATTGAAGAATTTAATGAACAGAAAATGCCATATACCGTTTGCATCAAAATTACGTGTGGCTTAGGTATAGACACAGAATTCCTGAGCGACCTCATTCTGTGAAGCCTGTTTGCTCTGCCTGCCCACAGTTCTTGGAAGTATGAGACATTTCCTTCTCTTGGCTTGGTGGCTTCCTTGGTATCAGAGGACGTGGCTGAATGAAGGGACTCTGGTCTCGCCAGAGCCCACACTCATAGGGGACAAGGCTCATGGGCTCAGACTGACTGCCCGAGTTCAAATGCTAGCTCTACCAACTAGGTCAGGTCCTGTAACTGCGCCTCAGTTGTCTTCTCTGTAGAATGGTCGCATTAGCCAGGGTAATTCATGTCAGTTGCTGTAACACACATACACTCTCTCACTTTTTTGAATCAAGGGGAGTGGTGGTGGGCAAAGTGGCCTTGCTGTGAGGTGGAGGGAAATGCAGCAGTGAAGTGCACACCTGATATTGTCTCTGCTACAACAAGGATAACTGTCCTTCTGTCTCCAGGGATGCTGTGATAAGTACAAGGGTGAATCCACGAGGAATGCTTGGAGCACTGCATCCAAGCATCTTACTCTTTGCCTCCTCTCATCATCAGCGTGACCATCTACTTGTCCTTCCCTGCTGGGCACTGGTATTGGGGGATCCAGAGGGAGGTAGGAGCCATTCTTCTTGGAGCCGTGATCTCAGGGCCGCTCTCAGATTCTCAACTGGGGACATGGCTAAAATTTGCCCAGACTGGCATCTTTTGATAATTTGTGCCTCAATTGCCATTGCCTTAGGCTACTCAGTTGACTTTAGTTGACAGGTAGTTCCAGGTTAATTTCTTGCTGACTTCATGGGTGTGGAACTTGGGGAGGAAAACTTGATTGGTTTTGGGGGAAGAGTGGTCACCAGTTTAAACCTTCCCTGCCTCTTTCTTTGCCGAAGGTCATTTCCCATCTTCCTAAGTTCTCTGTTGTCCACTTAGTCTGCCGAAGAGTTTTAGGCTACATGTTCCTCATTCATTCATTCATTCAAAGAGTACTTATCGAGTGTCTGTTATGCTCTGGGTGTTGCTGGAGAATATATCCGTGAACAAAAGGCTCAGACATCTTTACCCTCATGGATTTTGCATCCCAATATTGTGTCTGTGTCCGGAATGATGTGTGGACCAACAATAAACGTAGACCCAAGTACAGCAATGCTGTATCAGATAGCTATGAGTATCATAAAAATCATTTTAGATAAGCTAGGTGTTATGAGCTGAATGTTTGTGTGCCCTCCAACATTCATATGTTGAAATCTAATTCCCAGTGTGATGGTGTTAGGAAGTGGAGGCTTTGGAAGGTAATGAGGTCAGCAAGGTAGACCATCAGGAATGGGGTTAGTGCCCTTAAGAGAAGGGAACAGAAACTATTCACCCTTTTTCTGCCCTGTGATACAGACAAGTGGGCAGTCTGCACCCTGGAAGAGAATATGTAATGGCCCTCTGGCCATGCTGCATCCTGATTTTGGCCTCTCAGCCTCCAGAAATGGGAGCGGGTAATGTTTGCAGGATTTCCTCCCCCCGCCCCCAGGTATTTAATTTTATTTTATTGTATTTTTGTTTAACAGCCTTTTTTTTTGGAGGGGGGGTTGCTCCTGTGTGCAAATGAAAGGTCCCAGGCTAGGGGTATAATTGTAGCTGCAGCTGCAGGCCTACACCACAGCCACAGCCATGCACAGAGCAAGGTCAGATCCACCAGCCGCATCTGCAACCTATGCTGCAGCCTGTGGACCTACTGAGCGAGGCCAGGGATTGAACCCATATCCTCATGGACGCTAGCTGGCTTCTTAACATGCTGAGCCACAATAAGAACTCCAACAGTCCTTTATTTTTTAAAATTATAGTTCATTTACAGTGTTGAGCCAATATCTGTTGTATAGCATAGTGACCCAGTCTCTATGGGTCTTATTTATATATATATCTTATTTATATATATATCTCCTTTTTCTTATATTCCATCATGTTCTATCCCAAGAGACTGGTTGTAGTTCCCTGTGCTGTACAGTAGGATCTCATTGTCCATCTGTCGTAAATGGCCCCAACTACATCCATCCCACTCCCTCCCCCTCCCCCTTGGCAGCCACAAGTCTGTTCTCTATGTCTGTGAGTCTATTTCGGCTTTGTAGATAGGTTCATTTGTGCCATATTTTAGATTCCACATATAAAGGATATCATATGGTGTTTGTCTTTCTCTTTCTGACTCACTTCACTTAGTGCGAGAATCTCTAGTTGCATCCACATTGCTATAAATGCCACTATTTGATTCCAGTGTATGCGGTTTAAACCACGCAGTCTCTGGTAATTCGTGAGATCAGCCGGACTAAGACAGTAAGATATGTTAGGTGTGTTAGAGACAGGGAGAGCTGAAAAAATTTTAAACTAGGTAACTATTTTTAGAGCAGTTTTAGGTTTACAGGTGAACTGAGCGGAGAGTACAGAGCGTTCCCGTATACCCTTCTTCCCCTGCATGCAGTTTCCTGTTATGGTCCTGCATGCCCGTGGCGCATGTGCTGTAGTCGATGACCCAGCACTGACACATTATTGTTCACAGAAGCCCATGATGTAAGTTAGGGTTCTCTGGGTTACACAGCTCCATGAGCGAGCTGCACTTTTACAAATGACAGTGTCACAGGCATCCCTTATGTCCACCTGGCATCCTATCTGCTTTCCTTTTTCTCCCGCCTTGAATGAGTTGCAGCTCTTCTCCTTGCTTCCTGAGACACCTGCTGGAACCCTCGGCCATCCTGATGAAGGCACGGGCAGCCCTACATGGGCAAAGGGAAACCTTTAACCAGTGGAGGTGGGGTCTGGTGGACGGCAGCTTCAAACCGTTGAACACAAGGGCTGAAATGGGCCTGTTGTTCTTGATCACATAACAGGCCCAGAGAAGCTAAGCGATTTCTCTGGGACCCCCAGCTCTTGAGTGGATATTCTGGGACTGAGATCCTCAGGCTCTGGGCCTCCATAGAGTGTTCCGTCAGGGCCGGGAACAAAGAAAGGGAGAGCCTGCGGTCCCTGGAGCACAGATCAAGAATAATCATTCTGCTGTCCAGTCCTCTCTCCTTGGTTTACACCAGTGTTATTTTTTTCCCTTGTTATTATTACGAAGCAATAGATTCGAATCTTTATAAAAGGAAAATAAATACCTGCTTTTTAAAGAGCGGTTTCCAGTGACTCATTTAGGAGGAAGGCTTAGGAACTGGGATATTGGTAGAGTGACCATTCGGACTGTTTGTTTTTGTGTTCTGGACTTAGATTCTGTGAGGGTTTCTGCATTGATAGCTCGGGAGGTTGAAATACAGTTTTCATCCCCTCTCTGTCCCCCAGGGAACGTTGCTCACCTTCCACCAGTGCGGATGTCACAGAGCGACTTGAAAGTGACCCGGGCTGACCACAGCTCCGGAGTGTTCAAGCCATTCAGTTTCCATATTCATTTAGTCACTGGCTTTTTTATGTGTGATTTTTGGTGACCATGAAATTGAGGGATGAAGAGGCCTGGATGCTGCCAAAAGCCGTGTGGCCAGGACTCCGTGCGAGTCCCCGTCTCTGCCAGCGCCCTTCTCTCCTGACTGCCTCTCTCCTCCCATTCCTGCCCCGTCTTTCCTCAGTGCCAGCAACTCTCAACACGCCTAACTGATTTGTGAGCTTTAAGAGTCATAGGTTTTTAGGGATTAGGTGGGACAAAGTGTTCCCTCGTGTGACCAGAAGTGAATGTGAATTTTTTTGGCTTTTGTCACACGCTTATTCTGAAATACGAAAAATGAGACAGAAAGAATTCATTGTATGACCTTCAGAAACCATTTTAAAATTAGTATTGTAATAGCAGCTAACCTTTATACAGGACTTAAAATGGGCCAGGCCCTCTCTTAAATATTTTGTATAGAATATGTCATTTAACTCTCATTATATCCCGATGAGGCAGTGACTATCTATGTATGTATCTTTCTATCATCATCATCATTACTGTTCAACATCAAATAAAATCTTGGGATTTGAACCCCATCACTTGGGCCTCAGAGTCCATACACTAAACTGCTACTTGAAAAATTCGGGGAGAAAGTAATCATCGCAGCCAGTGCTCTCATGTACACACGTGGAAATTTAGTCATGTAATTCAGAGAGGGGAATTAACTCTCATAAAATCACACAGCAAGTTCGTGGCTGCTGAATTCCACTCTAAAGTTCTTTTTTTTTCTCGCACAGTGAATCTCTGTCCCTGAGGTTGAGGGGGCGAGCCTAATGCATTAGGCATCAGGGATTGAAGCAGAGCCTGAATGACTTTTTATTCGAGCTAGAGTGACCTGCCTAGAAAGGCAAGAAGGGGGCGGTGGAGCAAATGGAGAGTGTGTGTGTGAGGTGGGGGGAAGAGGATGCTGAATTTAGAAATTGTGCTGCATTAGGTTCTGGCCAAACTCCAATGATTTTCACTCATTATTATTATTTTTATGTGAAAAGGAACCTGCAACAGTTTAGGCTCAGCTATTTGCCTTCAGGCATTGGTTGTCAGATTTGGATCCAACGCCAGTTCGGTGCAGTGAGTGTTCTTGGGTGGCATGTGTATGTGTGTGTGTATGTGTACGTGTGCTCAGGTGTTTGCATGGGCCCGTCTCTGTGTGTGTCCATGGTGTTGGCATAAAAGGCAGTCATCCTTGGGCTTACTGGCTACTTCTTACCTCCAACCCACCTCCCTAATGTGTCAAGAATTATAAATTAATCACCTGGCTGGTTTGCACTGAACTTACTAGTGTTTATGAAAGGGAATTCATTGGATATGCCTGTTAATGGAACACGTGTAATAATACTAAAGCCTGTGATTAAAAAGAAATTTAAAGCCCATGAGTTTTTAATAGAAAAACATATCATTTGAGTGTTTATTTGCTGGTGTAAAATGGCTGAGATTTTTTTAAGAGGAGGGGTGCCTTTTTTAATTTTAGAAGGATCAGGGTGTTCACACTGAAAGTTAGCAATACTTTTGCAGGAGTTCCTTTATTTTATTTTAGTTTTTCAGCTCTTTCAGATTGTGTTTCACAGAGAACTCTTTTGATAAAGCAGAAGCTGTTCATTGCTTCACTCTTTGATGGAAATAGACTGCAGAGTAACTCTACTTGTGGGTTTTATTCATTCATCCAAAATGTATTGCATACCTACCGTGTGTCAAGCATACACACTAGGATTCAGAAACGGAACCGCTTGGTCTTACCCTTATGTGTTCGGCAGCTTGATGGAAGGAAGACATGTGAAGAAATAACGCCCTACTTGTCCTGACAGAGGTGGGAAAAGGACAATAAGGATAGGCCAGGGGTCAGAGGCTGCCCAGAGGAGGCAGCATTTAAGGTTGGATTTATTCAACTGATTAAAGCAGGGAAGGCCATTCCAAGGATAGCACTATAAATTCATGGGGCCTCAGGCAGCAAGTATTGTAATAGAGAACTACAAATAGTTTCTACTGTGAGAGTGCATCAGTGATCTAAAAAATAATTATTGCTTAAATTCTCTCATTCATCCAGTTATTCACTGAGTTGCAAAGATGCTGTTCTTGTTCAGACAAGTGTAGACACACACACATGTATACAGGTAAATACACAGACACACATACATGTATATACTGATACCCCTTGGTGAAGTGTGCTTCCTTGATTTTCTTAAATTTTAATGAGATTAAATCATCCATATTATTTTATAGAGAGGTGTAGAAAGTTCTGCATGTAAAATAGAGCTAGTTGATTTTGGCTTTTCAGAAGTTTGCCTGTGGGTTTTTCAGAAATCTTTTTTATTTTCCAGGGAAAGTTTGCATAATTTCTCCACAAATCCTATTTATCTTTCGAAATGGGAAGCAGAACAAACTGCTTTGGGTTTCACAGAACTGGAAGATGGCAAAATCTCAACATGTTTTTGGGACACCTGAGTATGGGTTTAGGATTTGGGGATGTCTTGAAGAGAAAATTTGTCTTAGTTTCGCTTTTTATTTTTAACCTAGCTGGTAGATTTTAGGAAAGTCAAAATAAGACCCTGTGCATGTGGATTTTCTAAGACTCAGACAGATATGCATTCACTAATAGTTCATTCACTACGTATTGATCAGGCAATCATAATGAAATTTAAAAGGGGATGTGAGGTGAAACCAGTTCAACTTCTGCTCTCAAGATGTTCCCAGTCTGGAGAGGGTGAAGGGCAAATAAAGGACTTGGGGGAATGCTGGATTTTACTATGGAGAAAATATTGAAAAAGTTATAACTGGAGTCCTGAAGAACTAATATGGCAGAAGCAGAGCTGTGTATTTCAAGCAGAGCAATAATCATGGAGCATGACAGGGAGGTGAGACTGAGCAACTGTCTGATTTTTGAAGGGCGGATAATAGTCAGGGTGAGACCTTTAAGTTTATGCTTTGAGGCCAATTAACTCTACTGCTTCCCAGATACAGAAATGATAGATAAAATTTAATAATAGGGAAAACCCTCCACAATAGTTCAAAAATAGGATAGACATCCCTGTGGTTCAGAAAATAAAAAAGAATATGGACTGAGCTGTGGTGGAACCTAATGGACTCTGGATTCCCAAAGAGGCAGGGGAGGTTTGCAGTATGGACACTATGGTGTAGTCAGGACTAAACAGCCCAGATGGTTCCAGGATCACTGCTTCTCAAAAGTGCTAGAATATGGTTCTCCCTGCGGGTGTGAAAAGTTGTTGCTTTTTGGTTTGTATGAAGTTGTGCACCTTTCAGTTACGAGCCAAGAGAATCTCCTGGCTCAGTGACTGTGAGCACCTCTGAGGGCAAGTCTTGATTCTATCATAAGACCAAGTTCTGGCCAAGAGTTTCAGGGGCCAGGTGAAGGCAGAGGAGGTTAGACGTGGAGGAGTACATAAAAACAAACATATTCACCCCCGCCTCAGAGAGAAAAACAATATTACTTCCATTCAAAATACACCCACAGACCGAAGTTATAAAACACATGAAAATATTAAAAGGTGGTCAATAAAATCCATGACTGGATGTGTCATGGCACATAAAATGGAATTAATAAAACAGCTTAAAAAAGACTTGCAAAAAATACAAGTGAAGGATGACCAGGGATACAAAAAGGAATATATCAGGAGTAAAGGCAGGCTATTAGTGAGCCAAGAATACGTGCATGTTGAAATATTTCAAAAAATAAATTAAAGATTAAAAATATAATCATAGAAATAGAACACCCAATAGGAGGAATAAATTCCAGTTTGGACAGGCTGAAAAACAGTAAATTGGAAGATAATATTAAGTAAATTATCTAAGATTTAGAAGGATATGTAAAGAAATAAAAATTATGAAAATGGTAGAGAGCAGATATTTATTATTTTATCAAGTTTTTATTTTTTTCATTATAGCTGGTTCACAGGGTTCCTTCATTTTTCTACTGTACAGCAAGGTGACCCTGTTCCCCTGTGGCGTATGGAGGTTCCCAGGCTAAGGGTCCAACTGAAGTTGTAGCTGCTGGCCTACACCACAGCCACAGCAACGTGGGATCCGAGCCACGTCTGCGACCTACACCACAGCTCATGACAACACCGGATCCCTAACCCCCTGAGGGAGGCTGGGGATCCAACCCGCATCCTCATGGATGCTCGTTGGGTTCACTAACCACCCAGCCAAGACGGGAACTCCCAAGAACAAATTTTTGAAGATCTAATGGCTGTGAGTTCCCTAGAGTTGAAGAAAAGATAGGACAACTGACAAAGACAAATAAAAGTAAATCTAAACCTAAATCGTCACAGTAAAATTGTACAATATTAAGTTTAGAAAGACCAGTCCCAAGACTGAATCAGGAAGAAACAAGCAGTACGAACAGATGGATCACTAGAAGTGAAACTGAATTTGTAATTAAAAAAAAAAGCTTACAGCAAACAAAAGTATAGGATTGGATGGCTTCACAGGGGAATTATACCAACCATATAAAGAAAAGCAAACCCAGAGAGGTAATGCTTCAATGTACGTAGCAGGATTATCTTCAATAGCTAAGACAGGCAAGCAAATTATGTGTCCATCAACAGATAACTAGATAAAGAAGACACACATGTATGTATGTTACATATATAATGGAATATTATTCGTAAAAAAGAGTATAAATTCTGCCATTTGCAACAATGTGGATGGACCTGGAGGGTATTATGCTTAGTGAAATAAGTCAGACAAAGAGAAATGTTATATGATATCACTTATATGTGGAATCTAAAAAATAATACAAGTGAATCTATATTGCAAAACAAGCAGATTCACAGATACGGAGAACAAACTAGCAGCTACCAGTGTGGAGAGGAAAATGGGAGGAGCAAGGATAGGGACCAGGGATTAAGATCCACAAACTGCTGTGTGTAAAAGAGATAAGCTACAAAGGTATATCGTACAGCACAGGGAAATGCAGACATTCTTTTGTAATAACTTTAAATGGATTATATCAAAATATTGTTACCATGTTGTATACCTGAAACTATTATAGTATGGTAAAGCAACTGTTCTTCAGTAAAAAATATTGCAGTGTGACCAGTCTTAAAGCTAACAGAGAGAAAAGGTAAATTAACAACAAAATAATGACATTCACTGGCAGTGATTTCTGCCTTTCAGAATAGATGCTAGAGGCATTAGAACAGTATCTTCAAGGTGATAAGCAAAAATAACTGTCAGTTTATAATTCTGAACCCAAGTACACTATCTTTTAAGAGGGAGACTGAAATAACATTTCAAAGATTAAGAGAATTTACCATCCACAGTTTTTACTAAAAGAACCAATAAAGAATGCACTTAAAACACAAAGAGAAGTAAACCTAGAAAGATGAATAAAAACGTAAATGAATATGAATAAAAAAGATGAAGAAAAAAAACAGTGAGCACAGACATTAACAAAAATCTTAACAACTTAAAATGAAAAAAATATAAAACTAAATGTTCAGATAATATAGAAAAGAAGATAGATATTACACTTTAAAAGGATAGTTAAAATATGATAACGTTCTTGATTTGTTTATAGGAAGATATAAATAGGGAATAGTCTCAGACTCGTTAGAAAATTATAAAAGTTTGATGTTAAATACCAAAATATAAACACAATTGACACATTGCAAACCGCCAGTGAAAAGAGAAAGGAATATAGACCTCTCAGGGAATGCAAAAAATGAGAGCAAAAGAAGTAAAGAAATAGACTGGTGTGTGGTTGATTTTATGTATCATCTTGACTGGGCTAAAAGATGCTCAGATAGCTGGTGAAACACCATTTCTGAGTGCATCTTCGAGGCTGTTTCCAGAAGCAATTACCATCTGACGTGGCAAACTGAGTGAAGCAGATGGCCTTTCTCAGTGTGGGTGGTCCCCAGTCCATCCACAGAAAGCTTGACTACAACAAAAAGTAGAGGAAGAGCAAACTCACTCTGGTCTGCTTGAGCCGAGGTAGCCTTATTCTCAGATACGGGTGTGCCTGGTTTTTGGGTGCTGAGACTCAGATTTGGACTTTCACCATTAGCTCCTCACTTTTCAGGCCTTCAGACTCGCAATGAATTACACCATGCCCACTTGGGTCTCCAGCTTGCAGATGGCAGATCATGAGTCTTCTTGACCTCCGTAATCCTGTCTTTATAATAAATTTCCTCTTAAATATATCTTATTAGTTCTGTTTCCCTGGAGAACCTTAGTACGAATGATGAATGAAAACAAAAAAAAGGGAGATGTTGAGTAACATGGAAAAATCCTGAAAGTTTAATTTCCTTCCTTTCTTTTCTTTCTTTCTTTCATTTATTTTTTTACTCAAGGCATGCAGAATTTCCCAGGCCAGGGATTGATCGTGAGCCACAGCAGTGACAGTGCCAGATCCTTAACCTGCTGAGCCACCAGGGAACTCCCTGAAAGGTTACTCTTAAATGTAAAAAGTCAGTTACAGAGTGAATATAGATAATAATAGAATAAGAAAGGAGTATAAGGGTGGCTTCAATTCTACCGGTAATGTTTTCCTTCTTTACAGTAGTAGATAAAATATATTTTAAGGTGTGTTCAATCTGGGTGATGGGCACAAAGTTATTATTTTCTATATATTTCTGTTGATTTAAATATTTCTTACAGATCTTGATGGGAGGACCAAGTGGGAAGCATCTAGTTGTGTTTACTCCTCCCTGGCAGTGATTTCTAAGTCATAGTGGGATTTCTATAGAGTCCTTCATCTGTGCCTCTCTCCCTCATCTGTCTACGTTATGATTGCCTGAAAGAGAAAAATCAGAATTGGTCTTATCATGATTGAATCAACCAACTGCTTAAAGGGGACTTAGTTCCTATGGAATTTATTGTCCTCAACTTCCACCATTCTTGTGGTCAATAAACTCAGAAAGGCCACGCTTTCACTAGAATGGTTCATTTCCAGTGTCTGTGCCTTGGCCTACAGATTGGGTTAATAAATGCATCAGTAAATGATGGGCTGCTAGTTTTACCCAATAACCACTTCTTCACTCCTCCACATGCGCGATCTTCCATAGCTCTACTATGTCTTTGCGCAAGTCATCCCCCACCCCCTTCGCCTTAAATAAGGGCCCTGCCTCCAGTTTGTTGTAAAAATTCCCCTCCTAATTTTCCTCTTTCCTACAGAGAGAAGCGTCATTAGGGCAGAGATCCTGCCTGTCCTTTTCACTGCTGAATGCTCACCACCCAATGCATTTGTAGAGTAAATGTGTTTTTATTTCTGCGCCCAGGTGTCACCTCTCCTTGAAGCCTTTCTTTCTTTAAAAAAAAAATGTTGAAGCATAGTTGGTTTACAATATTGTGTTAATTTCTGCTGTACAGCAAAGTCATTGTACATATACACATACGTACTCTTTTTCAGATTCCTTTTCCATATAGGTCATCAAAGGATACCGAGTAGATTTCCCTGTGCTATACAGCAGGTCCCTGTTGACCATCCATTCCATATACAAGAGTGTGCATAGACCAACCCCAAATCTCCAATCCGTGTCTCCACCTGCCATGAAGTCTTTCTTGACATAGCTCTCATGTACCACCCCACCAACTTCTATGCCAGACAGCTGATCATGAAAAATTGTCAGGGATCCTGCCTGTTTTTTCACTGC
This sequence comes from Catagonus wagneri, assembly GCA_004024745.2. Lineage (NCBI taxonomy): Eukaryota > Metazoa > Chordata > Mammalia > Artiodactyla > Tayassuidae > Catagonus > Catagonus wagneri. The sequence continues at coordinate 2,184,864 of PVHT021183710.1, read as the reverse complement.
TTAATGCCAGTCATCTATTGCATTTGTAGAGTAAATGTATTCTTACTTATGAGAATACATATTCTTGTTTATTATCATGAAAAAATTTATTTAAAAATTTTTTTAAGGGCTGCACTCATGGCATAGGGTAGTTCCTTGGCTAGGCGGCAAATCAGAGCTGCAGCTGCAGGCCTACACCACAGCCACAGCAACGCTGGATCCTTAACATAATGAGTGAAGCCAGGGATTGAACCTGCCTCCTCACGAATACTAGTCAGGTTCGTTTCCACTGAGCCACAGTGAGAACTCCCATGAAAATATTTTTTAATAACACTGTACCTAGTATATCTGTTTCAATGGGTGCTATTAGCATTGCATTGTATTGTATTTTATTGTATAGCATTGTATTATAAGTAACTGTTTTCTTCATTAGATATTAATTCCTCAAGGGCCAAGTTAATATCTTTTTATCTCTAAGTTACTAATTCCTTGTCTGGCAGGCTTGGGGGACAGAGCAATCTTTCAAGATGCATTTGTTGAATTGACATATCTGTCTTTAAGCGGTACTCTGCATTTTCTGAAACACTCACCATCCTCCTGAAGGTGCTTGCCTGCTCTGGAGGATGGCTAAGTGATCCCAGCATGCACTTAAATCTTCTTCCACTTCTGAGGGAGCCTAGAATAGTCGCTGAAGATGGATGCCCAGGAAAGGTTAAGATAACGTAGGAAATGGGAAGAGGGATGGCTGGTTAACTTCATTTTATCTATGCAGGACTGTGACCAGGGGGTCGGCACAAGCCCTTCTGCAGGGAGGACTCTTTTGCTCGCTCAGTCCCCTACTGCTGCCATCTGTTGATAATTACTGTCCAGTCTCTGCTGAGAACGTGTGATATTTAATATTTCCCCACCACTTGAACAAACACGCGGCAATAACAGAAAGGTACTTGGCCACAGGAGTAGAAAGATGTATTTGCATGAAAGACTCAGTGTACACCTTGGGCCAGGCAAACAACTGCCTTCTCTTTGCAAAGTTACAAGAAGCCCCCGAGTTTCAGAACTTGGAGAATAGGTGCATTGACTTAGGTTGTGTTTTTGGAAGAAACCTTTAAAAAAAAATCCAAACTATCAAGAAGATTGCAAAACAGAACATAACAACTTCTTTTGACAATTAATGTGATTTTTCTCTTAATGAGCCATCGTGACGTTTTCATTGGTAGCTTTTAGACATCTTTGCAAGAGATGATGCTCTTGCTAAGTACTAAGAAAGGAGAAAAGTATTTTGTATATTTGAGAAGGAGTTCTTCCATTTGAAAGCTCTTTTCGCCCCAGTCCTTTAGGGGGGTGGGGACAGAGGTTTCAAGTTTCATTTCCAGGTGGGGAAGTCCAACTTCCTGCTTCAAGAATAACAAGAAGATTCAACAGGGACAAGCTTTCTGCCCTGCTTTGCCCATACAATAAACTCTGGATTACTGATGTGATCAGAAATAGACTGCTTTGGTTCACTGAGCATTTGGATCTGACGCAGAGAAAGGTGGGGTCACCGAGGGAATGTAGATACACAGGGTTCATTGGCCGTCCCTAGTGAAGTGGCAGCTGGGGTCGTGGAGTGAGGCAGGCAGGGATGGGTGCTGTTTCAAGTACTAGAAGAGAAAATGAAGCATTCCCTGCTCTTGTTCCTCATCGCCATTCATTTCTGTTTGGGAACCATCAGTATTTATCATGAAGGCTTTTCTATCCCCTACGTTTATTTTGAAGTTTGGCAGACATATTGAAGAGTTGAAAGAATTTTATAGTCAATACTGATTTATTGGTGGAAGATAGATTCTATCATTAACAATTTGCTCTGCCTGCTTTATTATGTCTCTATTCATCTATTTCTTTCTTCCTTGGTAGAGATCAACTCCTCCATATTATTATTTTTGGAGCACTTAAAAATATGGCATATATTCATTTTGATGCATATAAAATACGATGGGGGCAGTCACAAATGCTTTTATGGTCCACTGTCATTCAAGTTAGAAACATCAGTTATTTTAGAAATATTTTCCTTTACTCCCTAGCCAGTGGCCCCCCACCACCCCCAGTAATCATAGCAGGCATTATGCTGGGGATTGGATAGACATGGAATTAACTTGCCATAGGGAGGCAGAAAAGTGAAGACAAATCAATGCAAAATTGTACATTGTGATCATAGTCACGAAGTGGAAAACAGGTGGAAAAAAATGTGTATCTCCAAAGCCTTTTCCTTTCCTTAAATCCATCATCTTGCCACCAAAATGGTTTCTTCAGACTCTACTTGGATGAAGCTCTTGACTGCATTCTGCTGGATAAAGCTTATGGCCCCTCACTGGACAACTGAAATATTTTTATGACATGGCTAGACAGAGTTTATTATTATTTTAGAAATATTTGTTTGCTTGCTATGGTGTGCTGGGTGCATGGAATCAATGCTGTGAATGTTACAGTAAACACTTTATAGTCTCTAGCCTTGAAAAGTTTATGGTCAGACTGAGGAAACAGATAATTTCTATATGAGGCTTAAAATGCTATGAATACACGGAAGAGAGATAGCCCAGTACAGCCTTGGGTCTGGGTTGAGAAGGTCTTACCCAAGGGAAAAATGGATGCCCTGAATCTTGAAGACATATTCAGATGAGGAAGGATAGTAAATGATTCTAGTAAAGAAAACAAAATATTTGGGCAAAAAATCCAGTAGGAGAGGGAAACAACAAGGCATTTAGTATTTATTAGAGCATAAATTGTGACGTTAAGTGGATAGTAATGAGGCTACTAAGCGGGCTTATAGAAGGTATGGGAAAAGGCAAAGAGGGCAGAAATGTTACCCTGCATGGAGGGAGGAACCACTGAAACAGGGATACAGTGCAAAGGATGGATGGAGGGTGGTAGGAAGGGACAACATAGAAGCAGGAAGAGAAATCAGGACTGTGCCACGGTAGTCCAGGCAAGACGAGCTCAGGTCACTGCCAGTGAATATGGAGAAAGAAGGCCTAATTTAGAGAAGAGGTAAAGTCAGGAGCATCTAAAGGATGAAGTGGATGAGCTCAAGAGGAGTGAAAGAAAACGTTAGCAACGAATCCTGATTCTCTGACCTGAGTGGGCGAGTGAGTGGTGCATCTTTGTCATTAAGGTCGGAAATACTAAAAGAGAGGGAGATAATTAATTTAATTTTGGATATTAAGTTTAAAGTGCCTGGGAGACATCTACGTGGAGGTGTCCACAGCATGGTGGGCACTGGAAGCTCAAGAGAGAACTTTGGATATCCAGGGGGGTGCTGGTTAGAGACAAGTAGATGTGGCACCTCAGATTTATCTCACCTGAGGGATGAGGAACTGGAGCATTTTAATATCTGTGCTCCATACGTCTGCCCTGCTTTAACAAGAAATTAATTTTAAATGCCCTCATTATACTGAATGGATATGGTTGGAACCCAGATCTCCTCATTTCTTTTTTCTTTTTCTTTTTTTCTTTTTATGGCCGTGCCTTTGGCATATGGAGGTTCCCAGGCTAGGAATCGAATCGGAACTGCAGCTGCCTGCTTATACCATAGCCACAGCAATGCAGGATCTGAGCCGCATCTGCGACATACACCGCAGCTTGTGGCAACTCGGATCCTTAACCCACTGAGAGAGGCCAGGGATCGAACCCAGATCCTCATGGAGACTATGTTAGGTTCTTAACACACTGAGCCACAACGGGAACTCCAGGATCTCCTGATTTCTGTCTCAGTTATCTTTCCTCTGTGTTCATCATCACTCCATTCTCAGTGGTACACTCGTCCAGTCACTCGTTCATCCACTCGTTCATGATCTCAACGAGCACTTATTAGGTGCCCCCTGTATGCCATGCAGGGCTAACTGCTGTCTCTGAAGGAACTGGGGCTAGAACCTTCTCCATGTGCATCCGTGAAGAACCTCAGCTTCTCTCACTTCCAGCCATTTTCACTCCCTGATAGAGGAGTGGCACTTAGACGTGGAGGAACGCTCGAGGGATAGGAATGCTGGAATGACTTTTCCCAAAGGCCCTGGGAACTTGGATGACTCGGTGCTGAGGTGACGTGGAAAATGATGGCTCTCTAAGAGAGCATACTCTACTTTGGCTTATGGAAAACTATAAAGAACTCCCTGTCTGCACACACAAAAGGAAAATTCATATTTCCTCTGGCCTTTAACTTCTAATCTTTACTGGTTATAAGAGGCTATTGCAGGCAGTAGAGTGCTTAATAAATATTATATTGTTTGTTAATGGCCATGCTATTTGGGAGTGATATTTCCTTCTGAGTGTGCTAGCCTGTTTTGACACATCTGCTGTGTGTAGTTTCACCTTTCATTGTGTTGGTTGAGATGTCTCAGGGGCACCTTAGCAGGAGCCAAGGCACAGCTCAGAAAGGCAGAAGTAAATGAGTCCGCCGGATGCATTAACAGTTTTTGTCTGTACTGACTTCCCCTTTGTTGTAGGAATGTAACCAATACCGAGGGGCTCCCCTATGTTAAGCGAATGTATGTATTCTCACCGTGAGGATGTGAGATGCTTGACCAGAGGGCAAAAGCATTTCCCTACATGCTTGTCTTTTTTTTTTCTCTCCCTCATGGCACATGGAGTTCTGGGCCAGGGGTCAGATCTGAGTAGCAGTTACGACTTATGCTGCAGCTGTGGCAATGCCAGATCCTTAACCCACTGTGCTGGGCCAGGGATTGAACCTGAATCCTGGCACTCCACAGATGCCACTGATCCCACTGTGCCATAGTGGGAACTCCTTGACTTGTTTTTATATCCTTTTCTATGCACCGATGGCCAGTTTTGGCCTAACTCCTTTCTTATCCAAATCTAGCTTTTTAGAAATGGTTTAGTTGGATAAAATGGTACAGGTATCTTTTTCAAATTTTCTTTTACTCCCCAAAGAACTGAACGCCAGTTCTGGGTAATTGTTACTTGTGAGTTGCAAAGGCCCGGGACTCATTAGCACGGTCCACTTGTACTCAGACTGTATTGTGAATCACGCTCTGCTCCCTCTGCTCTCTCCTGACCTTAGTCTCCTCATCTGAAGCACGGATAACTACTAGTACCTGCTGTAAATATTCGTACTTTTACCCTCCTTCCCCCTCGTTCTCCCTCTCCCTTCCTTATTTCTCTTCCTTTTTTCTTTCTAATATATATCGAATCACTCTTTTTCTTTTGGATCATTTTTATGAGCTTTGAAATCATCCAAAAGAAAATTCATTTTAAAAACCAGAAAGCAGAGCAATCACTTACCTTTCTGCTGCTATTTTATTTTTCTTGTCCCATTACAGTATTATTTATTTATTTATTTGGCCACAACCACGGCATATGGAAGTTCGCCAGGCCAGGGATTAAACCCTCACCACAGCAGTGACCCAAGCTGTGTAAAATTTCTTAAAGTTATCTACAGCTGGGATTTATATAAGCATATAATTTCTTATGTGCTACATAATCTTTGGTCTTCTGCAGCCTGGCTCCAGCCTCTCCTATTCCATGGAAAAATATTCTCCTCGAGCAGTAAACTATCTCCTGTAGATAAGTTAACCATCATGTTGCAATTACCAAGACACCTTTGTGTTAATAGCATTTTCCATTCTTTATAGGTTCGTATGTGCTAGTCCATTCAGGATGACACTTACTTTTTGCTGAATATTTTGCCTGTAATTTGGGTAAACTCTCTTATTTTAGGTGGGTCTCTAGTTATTATTCTATGATATGAACCTACGGGAATATTAGAACCTCGGGCAATGGGGAAATAAATAAGATGGCTTCCACACTCAACTGTGTTTTTATTTAAAGAAAAAAACACTTATTAAGGAGACTTAACACAAACATTATATGTAAGTAGGACATGCAATTTAAAACAAAATATATAAGAAAACATGCTTCTGTAGAATTACTATTTGTTTTCACTGATCCTTTAGCATTCTCCATCATTGTTTAGTCTAGCTCAGGTTTTCATTTTGACTTAATTAATGATTAACTATGAATGTTTCCTTCAACCATCACAAACTATTTATACTTCTTGCTGAAAGTTCTGCTTGGATATATAAACATGTGCCCCTTTCTAAGCAAGATTTCTTTTGAGCGTACAACAAAGGGTCATGAGAAGAAACTGATGTGCACTCATCTAGTTGATTCTCGGGCTAATCTGAAGTCTGTTGACTTTAACTCCCCTTGGATTTATCAAATACTATAAAAGCTCTAACTGCTTTGTTACAGCATTGGAAGCAGGGGTGTTATTTTCCCCTGATTCCAGGTTATATTCATTTTTCTTGGCTTTAATTTTTATTTTGACTACAGTTATATGGACAGTGTAGTTTGAAGATGCAAATAGCTCAATAGGACAAGAACAGCAGTTCCCCCCACTACATGTCTACTGTACCTCACTTCTGAAGTAGTTCTCACATTTTTTTTTGTTGCTTTGGGTATTTGCCTCCATATATCTAGGTAACATGCTTACCCCCACCATTCCTGGATTTGTCAGTTTCAGGCCATCCTGATTGATTTCCTACAATGGAAGATAGGACGTAGTGCTCCGTCATGCCTCCCTTTGGTCAACATGTACGCTGTCATCATCTCCCACCTGTAACTTTCCATTAGGTTGGACTCCATGATGTTCCTACTGTTCTTGGTTAGCCATGTCTGAATGTTGGCAATTTCATAATCTACAGCTACAACATACTTTTAGTTGAAACAGAATTCAGTGTATCTAGTAGTTGAGCCATTGGCATATTATTAATACTTGCCTTCAACTGAAGAACTTTTCTTTTATCTGTTTGTTTGATTATTTGGTTGATTTAAAAAAATATGCTTATTACAAAGTCTGTCTCAAGTTATATCCCAATAAGTTAAATCTCCCCTCAACATAATAAAATGAAAGTCACATTTGATTTTCATCAGCTAAGAGACATCTTTGCTGCAAATCAAATCAATCTTTGATTTACCTAGTGGACTAGTTACTTTCTGGAACTGCCATTGGGACCCACCTAAACCATCTTCCTAAGGATACCTTTTTCTCTTGTGTTGGTATCTCTGTTTCCCATATTCATGACTTCTACTTTTTTGGCCCACTCTCCTTGGTGGAGGCCCTGCTTTTCCAGGTTTCTGAGGAAGGAAGAAAAGTAGGTAACCTTTTTTTTTGGATATGAGGTGGTCACTATTCTCTGTTCATTTTGAATTAACATTTAACTGCCTAAGTTGAAGTATCAGAGTTTTCTAGAGAAAGAGAACCAATAGGATGTGTAGTTAGATGGACAGATAGATAGATATAGATAGATATAGATAAATGATAGATTTATTATAAGAAATTGGCTCATGCAGTTATGGAGGCTGGCAAGTTCCAAGATCTGCAGTGTGAGTATGCAAGCTGGAGACTCAGGGAAACCAAAGGTTTAGTTCCAGTCTGAGTCCAAAAGCCTGAGAAGCAGAAGAGGCAGTGATACAGTGGCCTCCTCTCTGAAGGTCAGCAGAATCAAAACTCAGGAAGAGCCTATGCTTCAGTCTGAGTTCAAAGACAGTGAAAAGCCAATGTCCCAGCTCAAAGGCAGTCAAGCAGAAAGAATTCATTCTTACTCAGGGGAGGGCAGCCTTTTGTTCTGTTCATGCCTTCAACTGATTGGATGAGTTCCGCCCACATCAGGAAGAGCAATCTACTTTACTCAGTCCACCAATTTATTATTTTTATTAAAAATATATATATATATTTTTTGCTTTTTAGATCTGCATCTGCAGCATATGGAAGTTCCCGGGCTAGGGACTGAATCGGAGCTGCAGCTGCAGGCCTATGCCATAGCCCACACCAGTGTGGGATCCAAGCCACATCTGTGCCCTACACCATAGCTCATGGCAATGCTGGATCCTTAACCCACTGAGTGAGGCTAGGAACTGGACCTGCAGCTTCATGGATACTAGTTGGGTTTTTTTCTGTTGAGTCACAAATGGAGCTCCAATCTACCAATTTAAATGTTAATTTCATCTAAAAACACCCTCAGAGAAACACTCAGCAAAACGTTTGACCAATTTTTTGCACACCTCATAATCCAGGGCAGTTGACACATAAAATTTACCATCACAGTTGGAAATCATTTTCCCTGAGTAACTTGAAGGCATTTCTCCGTTGTCTTCCAGCTGTAAGAGCCCTGCTTGAGAAGTCTGATACCTGATTCATTTTTGAATTGGTCTGAGGCCTTGTGGCTCCGTGTTTGACCTTTGTCCTCATTATCAGATGCCTTAACTAGGCTTTTTATATGGGGACTCTCTGACCTGACGGAGTGATGAGGGGAATTAAGCAGAAGTAGAAGTGGGGCTGAGATGCAGTCACAGCAAATGTCTGAGCTAGTCCCACAGGGGCTCTGGAGCTGGAATGACTCCAGAGTTGTCCTCTTGAGTCCACTGTGCTCTTGTGTGGGCTAGTGACTGGCAACCGCTTCTGAGGAAGGAGTGTGACCTTGGGCTTCCCTTCTACCTGAAGCTGTGAGACCTCAGAGTTGAGGGGACACCTGGGGGGCACACCACTCCCTCCACTCCTGGGTGGGGGCACATTCCCAGTTCTTGTACCTTGACCAGTCATGCACCTCTTACATTTTGCTGTGTTGTTGGCCAATTCTTTGCCAACCTAGTAATTCTAAAATAACGGTTCACTTCATTTTCCTCAAGCACACTGGATGTCAAACTTTGAAAAGAAATCTGGTAGGGAATCTCAATTTTAAAAATAGATACAGGAGAACATAATGTTCAAACCTTGAAAAGAGATCTGGTAGGGAATATCAATTTTAAAAATAGATATAGGAGATGCACTATTTGCAATTAAATTAAAAAATATATCACAAGATGGTGTAAGAAAAAGAATGTGTGTATTATATATGACTGGGTCACTAGGCTGTACAGCAGAAATTGACCCAAGACTGTAAATCAACTATACTCTAATAAAAATTAAAAAAAATCACAATATTTAATAAAAAATGTTTTATATATATATATATTTTTTTTGTCTTTTTGCCTTATCTAGAGCCGCACCCGCAGCATATGGAGGTTCCCAGGCTAGGGGTCTAACAGGAGCTGTAGCTGCGGGCCTTCACCACAGCCACAGCAACGCAGGATCCGAGCCGCGTCTGCAGCCTACACCACAGCTCACGGCAACGCCGGATCCTTAACCCACTGAGCAAGGCCAGGGATCGAACCCGCAACCTCATGGTTCCTAGTCGGATTCGTTAACCACTGAGCCATGAAGGGAACTCCCGAAAATGTTTTATATTTTTTTGGTGGAAAACACTTCACTGTTTTTGGAATCCCTGGAGCATCTTTAAGGAAGCAGCTGTGAGACTCAGGTCTATTGAAAAGAGCCCACTTTTGGGAATCATGTGTACCTGAAATTGAATCTAGATGGTTAGTTGCTCGCTCTGTGACTATGACAAGTCACACTACTTCTCTGTGCTTGAATTTTTCTAGAGAACTAAAGGTCCCTTTGGTCTCTGAGAGCTCCCCATTTGTGAGAGAACACAGCCACAGCCAGTACTTCCAGCGTAGTGAGTCTCAGAGCTGTTGTAAGTCTGACCCGTTTCCTGGCTGTCTGTCAGTAGGACTGGCTTATCATGGAAGGTTCCTTCACGCGGCAGCTCTCACACCAGGAGTGCCCTGGGAAGGCTGTGGAACGTGACTTCATGTCGGAGCCTCCCTACTGCCAAGCCCGCCTCAGGAAAGACTTAATTCTTTGGCTTTGAGCAAGGGGAAGATGGACAGGGGAAAAGGCAGGTGCTAGCAGCAAGACATACAGCTCAGAGCCTGGGTCCAGCTCCCATGCGAGCACAGGGTTCCTGTGATGGGATCGTGGCTTGCCCAGCCCACACCCCCCCGGCCATCTGTAACGAGGGGCCTCCTCACTCCATCAGTGCAGGAACAGAGGCGACTTTAACTAAGACGGAGGGGCAGTCCACGGAGCAAGCGCTGGAGTCCGTTCAGCCCGAGCTCAGTCGGCGTGACTCATCCGCCGAGCTGGGGCTGGCCCTTGAAGAGTCGAGTCTCTGCCATGACGTCCCCACGCACGTATGCTCCCCTTGCTTTCTTTTCATTTCTAGTGGAGAGAAGATATGCTTTATTTGAAGTGAGAATCCCCCTGGGTCCACGAACGTCCTCCACTCCAGCAAATTACCGCGAAGGGAATAATAACTCAGGGAGTGCGGACAGAAGGCAGTTTGGTGATCTCATAGACGGGTCCGCTGGGCAAAGCAGGGGGCAGGGAATTGGGAGGACTTGGCTGCAGAACACTGATTCTGAACCACACGTGCTTTCGGCTCCTGGCTCGGAGCAGGCAGGCGCGTAGCGTGCGCCCTCCAGCTCCTGGGGCTGCGGGTCAGCGCGTGACATCGGAGATATGAAGGGGAGCTCAGTCCGTGGAAATCCAGGATCAATCAATCTGTCAGCAAAGCCTACGGGGTATTTATGGAACATCTGATATACGACAGAGGGAAACCAGTGTACATGAGGATTCATTATTTTAAAATGTTCTTTGAAACATTCAGAGAAAAAAAAATGTGATCCCTTTAAACACTGAAAGTAGGTTTCTGACATTGTTGAGAACGTAAAACTGGCTGGAACGCTGCCGGTGAGTTGGGGAGTAAAGAGACAACTTCAGGGAAGTAGGCCTTTTGTGTATTCATTCAAGCATTAATGCTGAGTCACACCTGGGTTAGACTAGCAACCCAGCCTGCTGTGTGGCACTGGGAACTGTATCTTGTCACCTATGATGGAGCATGACTATGTGAAAAAAAGAATGTATATAGGTATGTGTGACTGGGTCACCTCGCTGTGCAGTAGAAAATTGACAGAACACGGGAAACCAGCTATGATGGAAAAACTAAAAACTCATTTAAAATAAATAAAATAAGCTAAAAGGATATATTGTATAACATAGAGAATATAGCAAATATTTCAGAGTAACTATGAATTTTAATTACCTTTGAAAATTGTGAATAACTGGAGTTCCCGTCATGGCTCAGTGGTTAGCAAACCTGGCTAGCATCCATGAGGAAGAGGGTTCGATCCCTGGCCTCACTCAGTGGGTTAAGGATCCAGCGTTGCCATGAGCTGTGGTGTAGGTTGCAGTTGTGGCTCGGATCCCACGTTGCTGTGACTGTGGCGAAGGCTGGCAGTTACAGTTCCTGTTAGACCCCTAGCCTGGGAACGTCCATATGCTGTGGGTGCGGCCCTAGATAAGGCAAAAATACAAAAAAAATTTGTGAATCACTGTATTGTACAACTGTACCTATACAATATTGTATATCAACTATACTTCAATTTAAAGTACAGACCCCAGGAACTTTGCTGGGCTCAGGGCAAAATGAGAATCCCTGTCAGGAATGTCAGTCTCTCTCCCCTGGCCCATTGTCTCGATCCACGATGGACAGGTCACCCCGTGTGATTTTAACTTCCACAACGGAGTGCACTCAGCACATGAGTTGGGGGTGGGGCAGAGTTCTTCATTGCTTCGTCCACAGAGAAAGCCCTGGTGCTACCAGCCTGGGTCAGAATCAGCCACCACCTTACCCTGCCCAAGATGCTGTGGGACAGGCCCCCGATGGGACAAGAGCATAACAGCAAACAGGACTTTCCCCTACCAACATGACCTGGTCCCTGCCTTGTGCAAAGGATGGAAGTGATCGTGGGATGGGCAGGGGGACTCTGGGAAGCACACAGGACCCCAGAGGGCGGCTAGGAATCCATCCCAGGGAGATGTGGGACAACTTCTTTGCTAAGGATCCACAGCCCCAGCATATGCTCCACTTGCAAAACAGAAAACCAAAGATAAAGCTATTAAGCGTTTAAAGAGGGCAACATCAGAACTTCAGACAAAGCTGGGCCATTCTTTTTTTTCATATTTTATTTTATTTATTTATTTTTTCCCTTAATGGATTTTATTTCAATTATAGGCGTACATAAATCATCACAAGTCAATTTTACAGATTTTGTATCCCAAACCCACAGTGCATCCCCCCACCCCCCAGACTGTCTTATTTGAAAAACCAAGGTTTTCCAAAGTCTGTGAGTCAATGTCTGTTCTGCAAAGAAGTTCATTGCGTCTTTTTAGTTTCCACATGTAAGCGCTAGCATTGGGTGTTGCTGTCTAATTGTCTGACTGGTTTCACTTCACATGATAATTTCTAGGTCCATCTATGTTGCTTATAAATGTTGGCAATTCATTCCTTTTAATGGCTGAGTAATATTCCATTGTGTGTATGTACCATATCTTCCCTATCCACTCCTTTGTTGATGGGCATTTAGGTTGTTTCCATGACCTGGCTATTGCATAGAGTGCTGCAATGAACACTGGAGTACATCTGTTTCTTTGAGTCATGGTTTCCTCTGGATAGATGCCCAGGAGTGGGATTGCTGGATCAAATGATAATTCTATTTTGAGTTTTCTGAGGAATCTCCATACTGTTTTCCAGAGTGGTTGCACCAATTTGCATTCCCACCAGCAGTGTAATAGGGATCCTTTTTCTCCACACCCTCTCCAGCACTTATTGTTTGTAGACTTTTTGATGATGGCCATTCTGGCCGGTGTAAGGTGGTACCAAAGCTGGGCCCTTCTGAACAGCACTGTTCACGTGCTCACAAAGCCAGCCTGACCCTGCCTCTCTTCTGGAAACCACCCTCTCGCTTGTTCTTCAGGAGGGTACCATCTTTCTCCTCCTGCATCTCACTCCATCTCCTCCCACTGATTCTTCCCCCTTAGAATATGCATTAAAATCCCACCCACATTTTATTTATTTTTTTTTTTGGTGGGGGGGGAGCTGCTCCTGCAGCTTATAGAAGTTCCCAGACTAGGGGTCGAATCAGAGCCCCAAGCACAGCAACACAGGATCCGAGCTGTGTCTGCAACCTACACCATAGCTCACAGCAACTCCAGATCCTTAAGCCACTGAGGGAGGCCAGGGGTCAAAACTGTGTCCTCATGGATGCTAGTCAGGTTTATAATGCACTGAGCCACAATGGGATCTCCCCACTCATGTTTTAGATGCCTCTGCACCCTTTCTCTCCATCTTGCGTTTGATTGCTGGTCCTCTGTCTTCAAGGACAGACTTCTTGGAAGAGGACTCAACATTTATTGATGGTCCCCAGTGCTTCCAATGAGGCAAACTCTTGTCCCCACAAAGTCTTCCCTGGCAAAGTCATCATCACATCCCAAATCACTCAGCAAGTCCAAATTCAGATTTTCAGGCTTTTACCTTCTCTGACTGAAGACATGCTCTTTGACAATGTTGAGAATACCTCCCTTGGGATCCATGGTTCGCTCTTTTCTGGCTCCTCCTCAGTTCTAGAGGCCAGAAGTCTTAAGTCAAGATGTTGACAGGGCGTGCACCATCCGAAGCCTCTAGCATGATTTCACACCTCGACTCTTCCAGCTTCTGGGGGCCCCAGATAGTCATTGGCTGTGGTGGCGTAACTCTAATCAGGGTCTCTGTCTTCACATGGCCTTCTTCTCCTTGCATGTCCCTGTTTTGTTCCTTTCTTCTTCTCTTTCTCTCTTTCTCTCTTTCTTTCTTTCTTTCTTTCTTCCTTTCTTCCTTTCTTCCTTTCATCCTTCCTTCCTTCCTTCCTTTCTTTTCCTTCCTTCCTTTCTTTTCTTTCTTCTTTTCCTTCCTTTCCTTTCCTTCCCTTCCCTTCCCTCTCCTCTCCTCTCCTTTTCTTTCTTTTTCTTGCCTTGTCTGCAGCACCGAAGCCTGTGGAAGTTCCCGGGCCAAGGATCGAACCTGCACCCCAGCAGTGACCGGAACTGCTGCAGTGACAATGCCTGATCCTTAACCTGCTGTGTCACAGACAGCTCTCCCTGTTTCTTCACATGGCATGCTTTTTGTAAGAGGTCCAGTCTTACTGAGTTAGACACTCATCCCACTCCACTGTGACCTCATCTAACTTTGATTATATCTCCCATGACCAGAGTTCCCAATAAGGTTACATTCTGAGATACTGGGGGTGAAGACTCCAATATATCTTTTTTGGAGGATACAATTCAAGCTGTAACATATTATTGAAGTAAAGTAATATTGAGAAAACATGCATGTCATTTCATTTCTTGTGCCTCAGTTTATTCACTGATATAATGGCTATAACAACACTTGTTCTGCTTACACAGATATTGAAGATCATATTAATAGTGAACATAGAAGCCATTAGAGACTTAAGCACACTTTGTAAGTATGAAGGCTTATCATGATTAAAAATCCGAGCCCCAGGAGTTCCCGTTGTAGCTCAGCGGGTTACAGACCCAACTAGTATCCCTGAGGATTTGGATTCGATCCCTGGTCTCGCCCAGTGGGTGAAGGATCCGGCATTGCTGTGAGCTGTGGTGTAGGTCACAGATGCAGCTCAGATGCCAAGTTGCCGTGTGGCCTAGGCTGGCAACTGCAGCTCTGATTTGACCCTTAGCCTGGGAGCATCCAGGATTTTAGGTATGGCCCTAAAAGGCAAAAAAAAAAAAAAAGGAAAAAGAATCCGAACCCCCTATATTGTTTCATGATTGCTGGGCTGTGCATTCTCAGCCACATTGTGCTTTCTTCTCTCGCTGTGGAAGGTGTTGCTTAGGGATTATAACACAGGACTTGGCTTCTTCCAGAGTGTCCTTGAAGCCCCATGTTTCCTAACTCTGACTTGGTTTTCTCACCCAACAGGTACTGAGGGACTGTGAAATGGGGTCAGACTTTGTGTCATGTGACAGGACACGTGGGAGGAGCTGTAGGGAAGGCGAGCAGAGGGACTAGGGCTCTAAAGTTTAGGGAGAACCAGAGCCAGAACCCGCGGGCTCCCTGCCCCCACTCGCTCCTGCTCTCCCAGCTTGAGCCACTTGACCAGCCGGTTCTGGTTCTGGTCCTCGGAGGTGTCAGGCCCTAGGGAAGTCAAATTTGAGACGCTTTAAGAGCCCACATCCAGCTGGCCTTCCTGACCTCGCCAGGTATAAACCCTGCCTCAGGGTTGTTGTAATATGAGTACTTTTCAAACTCTCAGAAACCACCCTCTAGCACCCAGAGCCCTTTTGCTACTCTTCTTCCCAAAATTACCCCTCCCCTTGGCCTCGCTGCTGTGCTGAATTCTACTGTCACTCACACTTGAGTTGAGACATGGAGCTGGAATATGATGGAGGATGATGTGAGAAAAAGAATATGTGTGTGTGTATATATATATATAGATATAGATATAGATATAGATATAGATATATAGATATATATATCTGAGTCACTTTGCTGTACAACAGAAATTGACAGAACATTGTAAATCAACTAGAATAAAAAATTTAAAAATTAAAAAAAAAGCAAGATAGGAGGAGACAAACTTCATCAGCCTCGGAGTCCACAGCTTGCTCACTTCTGCTCCTGATCAGGCAGAGTCTATGTACTGCAACAGTGTCTGTCCAGAGTTTCCCATGGAACAAAAATCTAAGATGCTCTGAGGGGCAAAGGCTCTCTGGCGGCACATGGAGAAGGGTGGGAAAACATAGCTTCAGGTCTTGGCTTGTATCGCTGGAGTCATCTTAGGCTTTATCTGGGCTTCCTTATCTGCGAAAACGATTTTCTGACTTGAGCAAAAGCTCCATGAGCACTGAGCGATGAGGAACAAATGACATCAAGGAGGCAGGTATCAGTAGAGTGTGCAGCTTGTGTGGTCATAAGTGCAAACGCAGTTCAACAGTCTATGGGCCTGCCTGGCAAAGCAATATATTAATGTGCACAAGAATATATTAATCATTTTTAAAAGAATAAAGTGGAAATACAGCCGCTGGTTTTGCCCTCTTCTGCTGATGTCAAATCCCTTTATTTCTCACCTTTTTAGACCATCTCTCTGCTGCCGACCCTGCTCCCTTATGTAAATTTGCTCTCTAGGACAACCGTGGTTTTGGTTGGTTTAATACAAGGAAGACTTTTCTGTGGCCAGAGCTGCCTAGAGATGGAGTGGAAGGCCTCACAAATGCCCATTATTGTAAGGGAGGTGCAAGCAAGAGCCTGGAAAACCACTTGGCAGAAATGTCCATTCTTAATTATTTATCTGACAAATATTTACTGTAGACTCTCTATATACCAGGCATTGTATTAAGTGCTGCAGAAGCAAAAACAAATAAAACTCGTGGGTTTAAACGTTTGGCTGGAATTTTAGGCCAGAGCTACAGCTAACTGCTCAGCACACCTCATGCTGTTCATTGCTATGCCTTTTCTTTTTTTATTGTTTGGGGTGCCTTTTTAAAAATGATTTTTATTTTTTTCCATTGCAGTTGGTTTACAGCGTTCTGTCAGTTTTCTACGGTACAGCAAACTGACCCAGTCACACATACATATACCTTCCTTTCCTCACATTATCTTCCGTCATGTTCCATCACAAGTGACTGGATATAGTTCCCTGTGCTGTACAGCAGGATCTCATTGCTTATCTACTCCAAATGCCATAGTTTGTATCTACTAACCCCAAACTCCCCATCCATCCTAGTCCCTTCCCCTTCTCCTTGGCAACCACAAGTCAGTTCTCTAAGTCCATCCTGTGCCTTTTTTAATGCTTTCCCGCCACCTTATTCTATTTACAGCTTTGTGCAGGTGTCCCTCCCTCTAGAAAGGCTCATCTAAATTTCAGTGGTTTGGTTTGGGTTCAGTCCCTTTTCTGTGTGTTCCCGAGGTCCCCAGCTTTATCACCCTTGACATGCTGTGGATTCTTTGGGGACGATATTTTGTTAGTCTTAATGTCTCAGCAGTCCACAACAATGCTTGACATCAGGTAGAGGTACAAGTTGCATTTGGTGATTAAATGTGAAATGAGAACATACCTGCCCAGATGATGACCAGATTAGGAAGGTTATTTTCTTTTTCCTTATGGCATCCTGCATTTTTAAAAGTTTTTCCTCCTTTAAGTAATTTCTGAAATTATAAATGTACATTCCTTAGAGAAAATTTGAAAAATATGAAATAGAAGATTAAGAAAACGAAAATTGGGAGTTCCTTGGTGGCTCACTGGGTTAAGGGTCCAGCATTGTCACTGCTGTGACTCTGGTTACTGCTGTGGCATAGGTTCAGTCCCTGGCCAAGGAAGTTTTGTATGCCACAGGCACAGCCAAAAAAAAAAAAAGGCAGAAGCAGATGAAAACAGACTTGCAATCCCACCACCTAAACACAATGAAAACATATTTTTCTGTCTATAGTTTAAAATATTTTTATATATGCATTTTAAATGTGTTATATGTTAATTAGTGTATAGCTATGTTAGTAATAGAGAAAACTCCAAGTATTAATAGGTTGGCAAAATACAATTTTAATCGGGTGTTTCCAATGAGAGGGTGTCTCCCCTCCCAGTGAAGATTCAGAGGCCCAGTTTCCTGCCATCTGGTGACTCTGCTATCTTTGATTCAGGGCTTCCAAGAGTGTTTGCTTGGAGAAAAAGGGCTGGGGGATCCTCAAAGGAAATTCCTTTTTTTTTTTTCTGGCTTTTTAGGGCTGTACCCGTGGTAAACAGAGGTTTCCGGTCTAGGAGTCTAATTGGAGTTATAGCTGCCGGCCCATGCCACAGCCATAGCAATGCCAGATCTGAGCTGCGTCTGTGATCTGCACCACAGCTCACAGCAACGCCAGATCCTTAACCCACTGAGTGAGGCCAGGGACTGAACCCACAACCTCATGGTTCCTAGTCAGATTCATTTCCACTGCGCCAGAACGGGAACTCCTTAAAGGGAAATTTTTACCAGAAGACCTGGAAATAGCCATGATACTTTCTCTTATAGACCATTGTCTAGAGCTTAGCTTTATATCTTATAAGTATTATAATTAGTATAAATTAGTATTACACTAAAAGTTAATAATACGGTCACAACTAACTCCAAGAAAGGCTAAGCGTGGATCGATAGACCAGATGCAAAAGGACGTGCATTTCATTAACTTTTAGCAGCCCTCCAGCAAATTCAAATACTTTTCTAAGTACATATATTATAGATTATATTTTAGTAACAGTCATCATAAGCCTTTTCTCATTTTCATTACACAATCATTTGCAAAGAGGATAATTATTATGCTGAGTGTTACAGATAAAGACTGGGAGATGTGAAATAACTTACCTGAGGCCCTAGATAGATAGATAGACAGACAGGGAAAGAGAGGGAGAGAATAAAAGAAAATTCTCAGCAAAGATGCAGTAGGGAGGAGGCTTGGTGGGTTGCAAGCATTCAGAGTGCTCATCACTTAGAGTAAGTTGGTTTGGCTCAGTAAGTTGGTTGGCTTGGCTCATGACCACTGTTCTTTGAGTGAGCGTTGACCCTTGACAACTTAAGATGACTTATTGGCAGCATGCAGGACCATTCAACCCGTGCCTGAGATTTCCAAGAAAAGAGAATTGGCTCCGCTTGTTTGTGAATGACAACACTGATTCTTGGAACCAAGAAAATGTTTTTATTAGGCTGACTATTTCTCTTTCTCACAATATCCCATTGAGGGTCATGGGTTCCTGAGGTGTGAAAATAACTGGGAAAATTCAGAATTCAGCTAATACCTATTGGCTGCATTCGGAGCATACATCAGGCTCGTGGAAGCTGAGCACATGTTTATCAACACACAGAGCGAAGTTTCATTCCTCCTGCAAAATGACCTCTCGATGTGATATATGTATATTGAGTGCCCTGCTGTGACTAAGAGCTATCTAAAAAAGAAAAAAAAATACAGCCACCTCCTGAAGCATGTATAAATTGCTTTTTTAGACCCTATAAAATTTTAGCTAGCACCAAACATAGAACTTCATTCATCATCCTGCAAGTGGGGACTGCCAAGGGAAGCCAGCTCTTCCTGAGCAGAAAGGGGCAACACTCCAGGATTGGCAGCAATCAAATGAATCATTTCCTGCTTTTAGTTTTAGATAAATAATCAGAGAAGATTGTCTAGATTATGATCCAAAAGCCATTTTTCACAGCTCCGAGGACCCAGAATCCTTAAGAACTTCACGTGGAAGCCCCTTGAGCTAATGACTTTATTGTACAGCGTGGAAGGGGTGGTAGATGAAGCCACCAAGTCAAGTGTCTCATGCAGCAAAGACTTAGGATTTCAGAGTGATGAGTATATTAACCAAGTCTTTTTATTTCTGAATTTTGACACTTTGACACAGGAGCCTTGCTGACCCTGGAGGAACTGAGCTTCCCAGAGTAAACTAATTCCTAGATCTGGAGAATAATTCACCTGGGAAGGCATCTTTCATATGCACACTGACCAATCCAGAGCCTGTAACCCAGGCTCTCACTCTCTGGACCACTATCCACCTGCCTGATCACCCCAAAGCCAGGTACCAGACAACTTGGGACAACACACATATACCCCAGGCCCACTGACATTATTCAAATTAAGCAATCCTAAGCCTTCTTTCTCTGCCTCACCTATAATTTTCTGTGGACACCACAATAAGTGAATCCTAGAGTTTCCTTAAGTACTCAAATTCTATGAATGTATTCCTTTAACGTGACAGATTGTTTAGCACACAGACTTTCCAAATGATGTGATTTCTTTGTGGAGCATTTACTGAGTATCTGCCATTTGATCAGCACCAGGCTGGACACTAGGGATATAATGATGGACAAGATAAAAATCCTGCTTTCAAATGTATCAGGTGACTTCCACATCTATAGGGATACCATAGAGTTCCAGGAAACACCCCTGCTGGCTCACCTCTCTTTGGCCTCCTATGACCCAAAGGTACTGGAGAGCACATGTTAAAAGATTAAACATCAGCTGAGAAAATACAGAATTAACATTGACTATATAGACTAGATACGATGATGAAATGCCCCCAACTTCCTTTTTCCACTGCATGTGTGTAAACATTCACAAGTTGCATAGTCAAATAGGAGGTCAAGGACAGCAGTGGGCCTTGGAGGTTTCTATTTTGCTAAGTGTATATCTGACTTTGGAGGTTCTTGCTGATTCCTTATAATTGTACTCATCGCTCAAACATTCCAGTTTCCTTGGGGAGATGCTTTTCATACTACTAGTAAGTACCTTTTATCCTTTTGCTTCCGCAAAGTGTCATATTCGCTCAACACTGTATTGGAGGAGATTTTCTGAGATTTCTGGTTTCTGCATTTTTTTTTGGCAAGAAGAGGAAAAAATCCATTCTGAATTCCACTTTACAGAGTTTTCATCCATTGCATTTGCCTCCTCCTGATTTTATGTTTTCTTTATCTTCTGTGGCCTGCCCCCTGGCATTAGCCACAGTTAAAACTTTCTACTGCTGCCTCACTGGGATTTTGCTGTTCCTCCCTTTCAGGTATACTTTCCTATGCCTGTAGCAGGGATAATATTTTCAAAAAATATTAAAACAAGGTATTTTTCCTTCCCCATAAACTATGTTGCCTAGCAATTCCCTCTGCTCAATGAATCAACACCATTCATTGCTTTGGGGAGATTGTGGCTACCAACTAGAACAAAGAATTCATTGCTCAATTTTGAGTTTCATACTGGACCTTTTTAAAGTACATAGAGAGATAATAATCTCGACAACCTACTTTTCATGGAAAGAGCTTTTTTTTTTTTTTTCTTTACCTTAAATTTCCCGAACTTCCAATTACATATAAAAACAGGGCTGAGTATCTGAGCTCTAGTTGCCCTTGGCCATCGTGTGGAGAAGACAGGGAAGAATCTGTAAATTCGTTTTGCCTGGAAGGGAAACACTGTGCTGATGTGGGGAGGACAGTCAGGCGGTGAGGATGAAGATGGTGCCTAGGGCTTGCTAAAAGCTGACCAGAGTCTGCACGCTGCTGAATTGCCACTCATGTTGGGGAATGCGCTGGACATATCACTGATAGGCTGAGGGAGGAGCTGAAAGGGCAGAGGGCTTGCTTTGATTTCCATTTGGAATTCTGGAAGGAGAATATTTCAGAGTCCAACATGCACAAAAGTTGACAGCAGCCAAGCAATAGCGGGGTTTGGCCGACGGCAGAAAGAGGACCTACAATGGCACTTCCAACTGCAGGTGACATGGAGGGTGTCCAGAAGTTCAAGGTGACCCTATGTGGGATGAGGAAAGTAGGGAGAAGTGAGAGAGACTAGAGTGTTCTTGGAGGCATGGACTCAGGGCTCCGAAGAGAGGTTTCAGGATGGACAAACCCAGATAACCCAGCCAGATGGACAAGGCAGTGGTGTCAGGGGCCCTCCAGGCCAGCAAGAAGAGAAAGGGGGTTCCCACCATCGGGGAAGACGGCTGAGCTTCCCAGGACAGTCACTCCAGAGAAGCAGCAGGTATTTCCTCTGCAGAAGCTCTGAAGGCAGAAGCCAGGGGTTAGAATTTAAAATAAACTTGAACCAGAAACGATGAACTCCCTTTAAACCAGAGGTTAGCAGGAGCCGTCAAAGACTGGTAACACACAGCCCAGACACCCTTCTCCTGCTTTCATATTTTGACAAAATTTCCTCAGGCATCCATCTCCATGGAGAGATGGGAAGCAGATAAGCTCAGGGGGAGTAGCACTAAAAACTCAACATTTTCCCTGAAGAGTTCAAGTTCACCTACATGATACTTGACTTATGTTCATTAGCTGGCTATCACTGGTAGCATAAATGGTTTTTTAAAAAATCTTATATTTAGTAAAAGACAGAAGGGTCTGAAAGAGTATGTGGAAATACACATTCATATGTGTGTAATTGCAATGAGGCCATATGGTCCAATAACAGCATTTTACAGGCACGAAAACTATAGGCATGACTTGTTCCAGGTTACACAGATACAGTTCATGGCAAGGTCAAGACTAGACATAGACCCTGAGGATGTAAGGAGGGGACAGGGAGTCTTTCCATGGCATTGGCCTCTCTGAAATATTGCTCATGCTCATTTTGGTTATGGAGGGTCTGCTAT
>PVHT021183710.1:2029472-2162012 GCA_004024745.2 Catagonus wagneri | reverse complement strand
ACCCGCGGCATGTGGAGGTTCCCGGGCTAGGGGTCTAATCGGAGCTGTGGCCACTGGCCTGCGCCGCAGCCACAGCAACGCAGGATCCGAGCCGCGTCTGCAACCTACACCACAGCTCACGGCAACGCCGGATCGTTAACCCACTGAGCAAGGGCAGGGATCGAACCCGCAACCTCATGGTTCCTAGTCGGATTCGTTAGCCACTGCACCACGACGGGAACTCCTCTGCTATCATTCTTAAAGATTTTATGAATTCTTGGAATGCTTTATCATGTCTACCCCCATTTTCATTCCTTAGAGGACTCGACATAACACAAATGGAAGCCCTTGATTATCACAGTGCTTTTCAAGGTGTGGTCCCCAGACCACCAGCATCAGATCACCTGGACATGAGTTATAAATTAAATATTTCAAAAAAAAAAAGAAAAAGAAATTAAACCTTTCAGGCCCTTATCCCAGACCTGCTATGTCAGAAACCTTGACTAGGGGGCAGGCCCTGATGTCTGTTTTTTCTTTCTTTCTTTCCTTTTTTATTTTTTTAGGCTACCCCTGCAGCATGTGGAAGTTCCTGGGATAGGGGTCAGGTTGGAGCTAGGCCTATGCCACAGACACAGCAACACTGGATCCAAGCCACATCTGTAACCTATGCTGCAGCTTGTGGCAATGCCAGATCCTTAACCCACTGAGCAAGCCAGGGATCGAACTTGTGTCCTTGTGGACACTATGTTGGATTCTTAACCCTCTGAGCCACAACTGGAACTCCTATGTCTGCATTTTGAC
The DNA here is from genome assembly GCA_004024745.2 of Catagonus wagneri. NCBI lineage: Eukaryota > Metazoa > Chordata > Mammalia > Artiodactyla > Tayassuidae > Catagonus > Catagonus wagneri. The sequence goes on along the minus strand of PVHT021183710.1, from coordinate 2,161,232 downwards.
AAGACTTCCAGGTGATCCTGAATAACAAAGTTTGAAGATTCACTGTATTATATTCTTTTGTTTTTAAATTATAGTTGACTTACAATGTTGTGCCAATTTCTTCTGTACGGCATAGTAATGCAGTCATACATATATGTGCTTTCTTTTTCTCGTGCTTTCTTCCATCATGTTCTAGCCCAAGAGACTGAATATAGTTCCTTGCGATGTACAATAGGACCTCATTATATTGTAATCAGCCATGTACCCAGAAATTTATCTATTTTTTTCTTAAGGGTCATAAAGAAAATTCATTTACATACTTTTAAAACAGAGATATGGCTACCAGTTAAATTTGATAGACTAAAAGAGCATTTCTTTTTCTGTTCTTTTCCTCAAAACCCATTAGAAACCATAAAAGAAGGTGAAACATAGAAAATAATGGAAGCTTAAGCAGAAGCATTTATGCTCACTGTTGTCAATGTGGACTGAGTCAAGGAAGAGGACTGAGCTAAGTGAGACACATTCACTCTTATGCTTTGAAAAGACTTATTTAGGGGCGAGTGTCAAATTCCCGGAAAGTCAAGACAATGGACTTCTCACTAGTGCGATGAGCCGTAGAGCTGTGGATGGAGTGGGTCCCTGTTTGATACTGATGCAACAGCAGGGAGTAAAGTAGAAAAGCCAAGGAGCTTACAACTTGGAAGAAAGAGAGGTTAGAAATGAAATGAATAAATACTATAGGAAATGAAATGAATAAGTACTATAGGATATTAGAAAATGAGACATGAGATGGAGGAAAATAAATCAGAGAAGAAAGATAGAGCATATTGGGGTGATGGGCTACCAGAATTGTAACATGGGAGGATTCATGTTATTGTCCCAGTCCATGAGAGTTGCTGTAACAAAATACCAGAAACTGGGTCGCTCATAAACAAGAGGAATTTATTTCTTGCAGTTATGGAGGTTGGAAGTTCAAGATCAGGGTGTCAGCAGGATTGGGTGAAAGCTGTCTTATGGGTCACAGACATGCTTCATTTTCAAGAGCACTGATCCTGTTTATGAGGCTCCAATCTCAAGACCTAAGCTCTTCCCAAAGGCCCCACCTCCCTAGATCATCCCATGGTTAGGATTTCTCCCTGTACATTCTGGAGGACACAAACATTCGGACCATAGCAGATGTCCTCAAAAAGAGGGTATTTAGAAAAAGACTGGAAGAAGGTGAGGGAATGAGCCATTGGACATCTGGGCAATAAGCATGTGAGCAAGAGTGAACAGCATGTGCAAGTGGCCTGCGGTGCTGATATGCCTGGAGGACAATAGGTCCAGGTGTCATGAGCCGGGAGGAGAGTCGGAATAAGTCACAGAAATGATAGAAGCCAGATCCTGTAGGACTTGCTGCTCAATGTAAGGACTTTGGCAGGTGCTGAGAACCTGGGGCCCCCAGGAGGTTCTGAGCAGAGATGGACATTTTGTAGTTACAGTGTTGAGAAGAGACGGTAGAAATGGATTGGTAGACCATTGCACAATCCAGGTGAGAGAGGATGGCATCAGCGGAGGAGGTGACGAGAAGAGGTTGCATTCTGGATACTTAGTCTCACTCTTACTCTTATAGTATGAATACTCACTTTACAACGTTTCACTGTAAAAGCTTTTGATAAAGAATCCCATTTTTTATGACTTCTTTTTTTAAAGAGAATGTAATAATTTTTTTTTTTACTTAAAAAGAGACTAAATAAATGTGCTGTAAGCAGTGATATTGCTGCATTACATTTCAGGCAGGCTCAACATGTACTCAACCCAACATTCTCTAGTCCAAACTGTCCTTCATGTTTGCTTGTGTGTGAGAGAAAGAGAGGTGGAAGGATGAGCCCAAGGCTTGCACACTGAGAGAAAGGAGGTGACATTTAGTGAGAGGAAGAGGGCTGTAAACGGAAGAGGTGCAGCACGGACAGAGAGCTAACATAGGGCATCAACTATGGAAACGTTAGGTCTCAGATATAGGTAGATAGATAGGCAGAGATATATGTTTAGTGGGCAGTTGGCTAGGAGTCTAGAGTTAAGGGAACTAGTCTAAGCTGGAGAGATAAATTTTGACGTCACCAAGTGTAGCTTACAGCCATGGGTCTGGAGGTAGGTGAAGAAGAGAAAAGCAAAATGATGAGCTCTGGTGCTTTCTGAAGTGAGAAGTTGGGGAGATGAGGAAGCCTCAGCAAATGAGGCCAAGGAGCAGCAGCTGGGGAGGGAGGAAGAAAGTGCATACGCAAAGAGACTAGAAGACGAGGAGGGAAGATGGATCCAGAAGATAGGGGCTTCCACTGCTGTGGACGGGTCAGGTAAGATGAGGACTGAGAGTTAAATATCCAGTCTCACAATCAGGAGGGCTGATGACACTTTAACAAGAAGTTATGGATGTTGGGGGGGGGGTGAAAGTGAATTGAAGAAAGTACAATGAAGAAATACTCAAAAGGCCACAGATGCTTTGATTCTATTTATAGGGCATTCTTGGAAATTTAGACCTAGATGGACAGATCACTGGTTGCCAGCCTTGGGGCAAGGGGAGAGATAAGTACAAAGGGAAACAAAGGGATTGGGGGAGTGAGGGAGCTGTTTTGTATCTCCATGTGGTAACAGTCACATGGTTAAGTCCATATGTCAACACTCACAAGAAAGTATCCCCAAGGAGTGAATTTACTGTATGTGAATTATCCATAAGAGATACTGGGAATGGTTAGAAAAAGATAATAGGAGTAGAGGATCCAGAAACAGTGTGCACAGACATGGTTTTAAAGGAGTTTTGCTGTAAAGAAGAGCAGAGAAATGAAGTCTATACTTGAAAAGAAAGTAAATTCAAGGGTCATTTTCTTTCAATTAGATAAAGGAAGGCTGTGGAAGAATTTGAAGGCTGATGGGAATAGTCCAATAAAGACAGGACACTGATGATGTGGGAAGACTTGCTAGAGTGATGTCCTTAAGGAGATGAGCAGAATGAGGTCCATTCTCAGCAAAAGAGGCTGAACTGAGACCGTTCAACCCTAACAATGAACGCTGGCATTGGGCTGATGTGGTGGGCGGTTGGGGGCATGCAGAAATTCCTTTCTGACTGCTTTTATTTTCTCAGTGACGTGGATGCCACAGAGTGAGGAAGGGAGAAGGTGCTGGGGTTTTGAGGAGGAAGGAGAAAATAGGAAATGGTTGAAATGGATGGTAGCAAAGTGTTCTGTGAGCCCAAGAGGGTTGGAGCTAGGAGTTAAAGTGAGTTCAGGGGAGCTGATTCTGTGGTTTTCTACAGCCACTGAGAAAGGTGAGAGCTGGAGAGAACCAGGACTGAGGCTTTGCCAGGTGGGTACAAAATACAGTGTGATGGGAGAGAAGTTGAGGGTGCCTTCAAGGATGTGATTTTAATGACTGACTGGCCTCTCCAGCTCCAAATTTACTAGTTCCCTGCTATAGATTGAACTGTGTTCCCTGAAACACCCACGTGTCGAAGCCCTAACCCTTCAGATGGTATTTGGAGATGGGGCCTTTGGACAGTAATTAGGTTTAGATGAGGGTCATTAGAATGTGTCTCTGGTGATGGGATTAGTGCCAGAAAATGAAGGGACTCCGGAGAGCTTGCCATGTGCAGATATAGTGAGAAGGGTCTGAATGCAAGCCAGGAAAATTCTTATTAGAAATCAAATCTGTTGACACCTTGATCTTGGACTTCTAGCCTCCAGAACTGTAAGAAAATACATTTTTGTTGTTTAAGGCACTTAGTATACGGTGTTTTGTTACGGTAGCCCTCTTCTATGAACCCAACCAACCGAGGGGACTCCTTTGCACGACATCTGTATTTTCTTGCTCCTCTTCTTCGACTGTGTGCTTTTTTTCTTTTTCCTTTTTATTTTTTTGTATTTCTAGGGCCACACCCACGGCATATGGAAGTTCCCAGGCTAGGGTTTGAATCTGAGCTATAGCTGCCAGTCTACATCACAGCCACAGCAGCATGGGATCTGAGCCGCATCTGTGACCTACACCACAGCTCACGGCAATGCTGGATCCTTAACCCACTGAGCTAGGCCAGGGGTGGAACCTGCATCCTCATGGATACTAGTCAGATTCGTTTCCACTGAGCCATGAAGGGAACTCCCGAGTGTGTGCTTAAATGTTTTCAGTTGGGTTTTCCCTAGTCATCTACTTAAACTTGCAGTCCCCTCCCTATAGAAAACCCCTGCATTTGCTGTCACCCATTCCCTCTTTATTCTTCTCATAGCATATAAGCGCTCTCATATTCTGTGCACCTTACTTACTTCGCTTTGGTTGTCCATCTCTTCCCGTTAGACTGGAAGCTTCATGAAGGCATGGGGCTTTGGTCTCTAGCTCGCTGCTACATCTCTAAATTCTCCCACCGTGCTTGGCGTATAACAGGCATTCGGTAAATATTTGTTGAGCCCATGAATGAAGTCAGGACATTTTTACTATTTGACATTATGTCTGAATTAGAAATTAACCTTCAAACATTCCACTCTGTTGTGGACGTCTCTGCTGAACTGCGGTTTCTCTTTTTGGGTCCCGAAGTGTTCCTTGCCTCTGTAGCTAAAGGTATGATTTTAGGTCCAGCCCACCTAACTTCTCAAGGCTGTATATTGAGACGGTATAATACACGGTTCCTGTACAGAGTTCTCATTCGAGAGAGTATCCAGGGTTCAGTCGATTCCAATTCCATTTTCCTCTGGAGTTCTTTCTTGCAATTCCAACCCCGAGGTTGACTTTGGAACATCGTCTTTCTTGAGTTCCCACAATATTTGCTCTAGACTAATGAAAAAATGAATGATCATAAATGTAATTACTCTGAAGGCCTGAGGATATTTTTGGTATACTTGGAAGGAAGATGGGTTTGCAGGAAAAGTAACTGACAGCAGGGGACTTTAAGGTATTTTTCTCTGTTGGAACTGATGGGTACCAAAAATAAGTAGCATTTTTCATCCCCCCTAGGCTCTATACAAATGGAGAACTAACAAATAAGGCCTATGACACACTTGGGTCAAAATGTCACCTTTGTCACTGTTAAAAGGTGAGGGGATAGGCTAACCTGAGGGCCAGAGAGGCCTGTGGCCAGGACAAACTAGATATGACCACACTGCCACCACAGTGGACTGAGCTGGGCTCTACCTGCAGCAGGCGTGGGACTCCCTGGTGACAGTCAAGGCCATTGGCTCCCCTCAGTCAGCCTGCTCCAGGGGAGAAATAAGGATTGAAGAAAGCTGCACTCAGGGGGCTCTGGGGACATGGGACATTCCTTTCCTGTGGAGAGAGCATTTCCAACATTTATCTGTTCATGGGGTATTTATCATACAGGGTCTCAGGGAAGGCACTTTGAGAGGTGCTGGTGTGGGTAACTGTGGTGCCCCCATCTCTAATGTCTTATGAAATAATGCAAACATCAGTTTTTATGGAGTTCTAGTGATTCATTGGCAAATGTTTTAATTAGCTAATTAATCACTTTTTTTTAAATTTTGTGATTTTTATTTTTTCCATCCTGGCTGGTTTACAGTGTCCTGTCAGTTTTCTACTGTATAGCAAGGTGGCCTAGTGGCACCTACATGTATACATTGTCATTGGCAAACGTTTAACAAACCCCTGTAATATGCCAGTCACTGTGCTAGGTATTGGACAGTTAAGAACTGGAGAGAGGAAGTCAAAAAGGCAAATAAGACAAGTCCTGGCTTTCAAAAAATCTTTAATCTAAGTGGGTGAGATGGATGCAAAACTCTTTTTTTATTTATTACTTTTCAAAATTGAACATAGTTGATTTATAATATTGTGCCAATTTCTGCTATACAGAAAAATGACAATTATATATATGTATATACGTATATATATATATGTGTATATGTATATATGTATATCTGTATATATATGTGTGTATATACACACACATTTTATAAAAATATTATTTTCCACCATAATTTAATCCCAGGAGACCAGATATAGTTCCCTGGTGCTGTACAGTAGGACCTTATTATTTATCCATCCTAAATTAAATAGCTTGCATTTACTAACCCCAAACTCCCAGTCCATCCCACTACACCCCTCTCCCTTGGCAACCACAAGTCTGTTCTCCACCTCTGTGAGTTTCTTTCTGTTTTGTATGTAGGTTCATTTGTGCCATATTTTAAATTCCACATATAAGTGATATCATATGGTATTTGTCTTTCTATTTCTGACTTACTTCACTTAATATGAGAATCTCTAGTTGCATCCATGTTGCTGTAAATGACATTACTCCATTCTTTCTTATGGTTGAGTAGTATTCCATCATATATACCACACCTCCTTAATCCATTCCCCTGTCAACAGACACTTAGGTTGTTTCTATGCCTTGGCTATTGTGAATAGTGCTGCTATGAATGTTGAGGCACATTCATCTTTTTGATCTAGAGTTTTGTCTGGACATATGTCCAGGAGTGGGATTGCCGGGTCATATGGTAGTTCTATTTTTAGTATTTTGAGGAACCTCCATATTGTTTTCTATAGTGGTTGTACCAATTTACATTCCCACCAACAGTGTAGGAGGGTTCCCTTTTCTCTGCACCCTTTCAAATATTTGTTCTTTGTTGAAGTATTAATGATGGCCATTCTGACTAGTGTGAGATGGTACCTCATTGTAGTTTTCATTTGCATTTATCTAATAATTAGCAATGTTAAGCATCTTTTCATGTGCCTACTGGTCACCCATATGGATATGTAAACTCAAGTTCGCTTGTGGATGTATTTAAAAAAGATGTTACCTTTCAGTGTGAAGGATAGCTCTGACTTTAGGTCATGGGCTAGTAGACTTCAACAAAGGGGAGGAAATTTTCCTGAATTTGTTTCTTGGTGTGAGCATGACTTCAAAAATGGAGAGTAACATTGGAAAAGGTCCTGTTATTTAGCTGTACCAGTGAGCTGAATTTTACTTGTTGAAGATTTTTATCAGATTAATCAAATAATTAGATAGAAAAACCAAGTCACACATGGGCTCCATCCCTTGTAAACTGAGGTCCAAGATAATATGGAGTAAACAAAGGAGTCTGAGTTCAGATTCCAGCTTCGTGGATAACTGGCCGTGTGATTTTGGGGGGCTTATGACAAAAGCCTTTTTACCTCCCAGCATCCTGAAGGGCAGGTAAGAGAAGAGTTATGAAATCTGTCTATAAGCTGTAACATGCTAACTAAAGTAGATACATTTGCTTATGAAGTGTTTTGGAAGTGGAAGGGAGAATATCTACAGCCTTATTTCATATCTTTAATTCTAAATTTTGATACAGTCTGCAAATACATAGACAGTACCAATCTCAGAGATGTTTTATTCCTCTCCTAAATTCTGGGATAAAGTCTATGAGCTTTTAATAAGATGCTTCTAATATGTGGATTATTTAAAAAGCGTAGAGAAGGACACACTAAAATCCTATGAGAAAAGACTTTGTTTTATGCCCAATTTTACAAATTCAACTTTTCTTTAAATGTACTAGTATTAAAAAACAAACCACCAACGACTAAAAAAGACTTCTGGAAGGAGAGATATTTTACCAAAAATATCAGCATGAAGAGATTTTTTTTATGGCTGGTTAAAAAACCCCTTCAATTGGAGGTTGTAATGGAAAGTCTGACAGGCTTAAATAAGGCAGTTCAAAAATATATTCTTAACACTTAACACATACCATACATTAAGTGTATTTTTAACATGGTATATGTTTATCACAGGATTAAATACTTAAAAATGGAAAAACAGCCTAAATGTTTCTTAAATATTTGCTTAATATAGTCAGAACACATTGAGAATTGCAACCATGAAGAGTACATGTTGTGTTTAACTAACATCAAATGCAATAAAATGATTTTCTAAATGTTAAGCAGGCGATAAAAATGTCACGTGAGAGGATAGATTACAGTTTCATCCCCAATTTTCTCTAAGATGAGACTATGGAGAGCCACTTGATTGGCTGGCTCTAAGTCCTGAATTTGTGAATATAGTGGTCCAAATACGGTGTGATCCATTTTTCTTCTGAGGGATCTGTTGAAAACATCTGAAACACTGTTTTCCTGTCAAGATGTTGCCTCCTCTTGGAAGCCTTCCTTGACTGCTTTTGGGTGAGATGAGGCACATCTTTTCTGCATCTTGTGCCAACCTGTGCGACATTATATGGTAACACATTTTATCTCATTAAATTGAGCAGAGTTCTAACTCTATCGTTACTAGCTGTGGGACCTACGGCAAGCTCTCCTTTTGTAAAATGGAGATGATCGTAGGGCCTCATTCACTGGGTGGTTGTGAGGATGAAATGAAATGTGCTTAGCATAGGTTCTAGTGCAAAGTGTTAGTTCAACCCTTAACTAGTACTCTTCATTCTAAAATTTGCAAGGTGTTCTGGCTTACAGGAAGCAAAGAGTTAAGAAACATTGGGGGTTCCCCTCATTTTAAATTACTTAATGTGCAATAAATAAAATACTTTGTAATATATATGTTGAGTTAATTTTTTAAAAAATTAACAGTTTTGAATCTATTTAAAATTCCGGGTTTTTTTACCTCTCCCAGTAGATTGTCATTTTCATCATGATATTTTCTTTCTATTTCCGTTGGTAGTACGTTATAAGGGCTCATTAATTGTGTACTGAAAAGATAAGTGAATGAGTTAATGAATGTAGACATCCCACTATACGGTTTGCCCAATCAGTCTGATTAGATCTTTTTTGCAGTTTCTAGAGCTTCAGAGACTTCTGATTAATTACTACTAATTAGAGAAGCCACTTCTAAATTGCAAAAGTCTTGTCTTTTGAACAAAAAGCCTAATGCAATTAATATGTCTATAAATTAATCTAGGTAAGGTAGATGCAAATGAGTTTTGGCAACTTCTGCAGATATTAGGGAAATATTTCCTAATTCTGCAACTCTGGCCGGTTACATAATCACACTATGCCTTCACTTCCTTATCTGCACAGTGAGAGTAGTAAAATACCCACTACCCAGGCTAAATGAATTAATGTGGAGCAAGTGCTTAGAACAGCGCCTGGCACAGAGTAAGGGCTCAGCTGAGGTAGGGTAATGTTATTATAATAATCATTACAATGACATAATTATATAAGTAATAACTATAATGATTATAATATGTTAAATGCATTACCATAGTGCCCTTGCTGTTATTTAGCATGCTGAATATATTCTATTTTGTTTTTGCTCTTGTATATTTTCACTCTTGTGTTCCATGTCTATCTTTGTCCCTAAGCTTCTGGGAACAGAGGGATTGTGTACTTTAGTTTCACTGACACCCCCCACCCTTCTGCCGTCTGTCCCCGTGATTCAGACTGGCAGAGTGTCTTGAAAGATGGCTCTATTCCCGGCTCCTCCACCCCTCAGACAAATATCGCCATTGAGAGAAGAGCCAGAATGTCAATTTCTTAGGTGAAAAAAGCTTCTTAAGATAACTGATCAAAATTCTCTCTCTCCTTTCTTTTTTTTTGAAAGAAAATATTGGTGGCTTAGAAAAATTAAAAATGAAACAGGTAATTGAGTCCAGCTGGCTCAGCTGCCAACAAAAATCTGTCTCTTAGAGCCACCGTGGCTCAGAGCACTTGGAAATTAATGGTGTGGAATTAATTTGAAGTTTACAGCAATTTTGCTCACAAGTGCTTTTAACACTAATCTCAAATTGGGAGATTGTTGGCATTGCCTCTGACCTCATCCTTTTATCTCTGCATCACTAATAGGCCTATTATTTTATTCAGAAAATTTCAGGATTTACCCTAATTTTTGGTAAATTATCATAGTTTATAACTGAACCTTTTCTTTCCTCAAATTCCTGTGTTGTTGTTGCTTAATTTAAGAAGAGTTTCTCTGCCTTTATTATTTTTTTTAACCTAAACAAGTGAATGATTTCTAGGACTGTGGGCAAAAATCGGTTTCTGAAATCCAACTAATAATTCTTCCAATGAGTCTGTTTTTAAGGAAAGTGTAGGGAAGACAGTGGGCTTATTGAATTTTAAACACTTTACCTAAAACCCACCTTTGACAAAATTAATAAAGACCTTTGGGAGCTATGGAGCATATACAGATGTCATAGATTTTTAAAAAATTAGCTTTATTGAGATATAATCATATGCTATAAAATTCGTCCTTTTAAAGTGTACAACTCAGTGGTTTCACTCTATCCACAGAGTTGTTCAACCATTACCATTATCTAATTGCAGAGCAATTTCTTCAGAGCCAGTAGAAATCTCATGTCCATTAGCTGTCGTTCCCCAGATCTCTCTCTCCCAGCTCCTGGCAACCATTAATCTATTTTCCATTTCTCCGAACTTGCCTATTCGGGACATTTAATATAAATGAAATCATGTAATATGTAGGCTTTTGAGTCTGGATTCTTTGACTTGGCATGTTTTCTAAGGACATCTATGTTGTAGATGTATCAGTAATTCAATTCCTTTCATTGCTGAATAATATTCTCTTGAATGGATATACCACATTTGGTTTATCCATTCGTCAGTTGATGCCATTCAAATTGTTTTCTTTTTTTTTTTTTTTTGGCTATTATGAATGATGCTACTACAAGTGTTTATATATATTTTTTCCTGTGGAATTATCTTTTAATTTCTCATGAGTAGGAATAGAATGGCTTAGTCAGTTTGGGATTGGTAGATGCAAACTACTACATTTAGGATATATAAGTAATGAGATCCTACTACATAGCACCCAGAACTAGATCCAGTCCCTTGGGATAAAACATTATGGAAGATAGTATGAGAAAAAGAAATGTGTATGTATATATATATATATATATATATATATATATATATATATATATATATATGTGTGTGTGTGTGTGTGTGTGTGTGTGTGTGTGTATATATGTATATGTGTATATATATATATGTATATGTATAACTGGGTCACTATACCGTATAGCATAAGTTGACATAACACTGTGAATCAGTTATACTTCAGAAAACAGTCTTCAAGAAAAAAAAAAGGAATTGCTGAGTCAGATGTGAAAGACTGAATATACAAATGGAAAGTGGCCAGAACACATATAAAAAAACGGAACTCGGACACATAACTTGCAGTGCCCAGAAAACCAATCCCTTTAACTATAACAAATAGCTCAGAAAACTCGTCTGCTCCAAGATGGCTATCTTTAGCAACGATCCAGGAAGCTAAATAATAACTCCTGTAATACTCAACTCCAAACAACCAGATTTGATTAGTAACTAACTTTCCCCAATTTTGTCCTGGTTTACAATGTGGGATCAACCAGAAAGAGCCATATTATGTCCCCCCAACTAACCACATAGGAGGATAGGCTCCTAGTCATCCTGCCTCCAGCTTCCCATGACCACGACGTCCAATCAGGGCACACACTTTTGCTACCATTAAGCTTTTCCACTTCTACCTTTGATTGTCTGCAAAAATGTGAGTGATGGTGGCTGACTCCCTTGCCATATCAAGCTCTGAATAAACAGCCTTTGCTTTTCCCATTGGGTTGGTCTTTACTTATTTCCATATATGGAAACATTTTGAGGAAGTACCAAGCTATTTTCCAAAGTGGCTCACATATCACAGATTTTAATTTTCCATTGCCTTATTATTGGTTCAAACAAAGGGCAAAAGAGAAAGAATGCAGAACGACTGAGTTTGCTGCAGTTAATGGTTTTATTGTGGTGCAGAACTGACCTCAGACCCGGGGGTCAAAGTGGAGCTTTGAGGAGCTTCAGGTGGAGATCTTCAGCAGTTCGTTGAAAATCCACTTCTGGAGTTCAAGGAAATAGAGCAGTGTGCAGACTATCAGTATCTCCTTCATCTTTCTTTTCATTCTGTTTTTTATTTTCCCATAGTTTAAAGTTTTACTGGAGTATAGATTTACAATGCTGTGGTGATTTCTGCTGTACAACAAAGTGAGTCAGTTATACACATACACATATCCATTTCTACATCTTTCTTACCATCACATTTGCTTTTTCAAACAATTTCCTTTCACTTCTCACACCTCTACCTTGAGAGTTTTCCTCGTTGAAGATCATTCTTTCCATCAAGTTTCTCCAGTGGTATAACTTCCTCTGGGCTCTTAAGAACTGTCGTAAGCCTTATTTTATCCTTATTAACCGAGTCCTGGTACAGTGATTTGCACCTTTTGGTAGGAAAAGTCTGGGAGACAGGACAGTAAACCAGAGAAATACCATGGCACCAGGAAAGTCTGGAACTTTAAAAAAAATGATGTTTTTGTTTAATTGGTTTGTTTACCGTTATGAAGAGCTAACAAAAAGAGAGGTGTTTCAAAACTGTCTCCCCAAATGAGCTTCATTTTAACTCACTGATATTTGTCTCAATTAAGTTGATAAATGCTGAGTGATCAGATTTAGAACAGTTTCTTTAGAACTTCTCTGAGGCTTTCACAGGTTAAGGCACCTTGTGAACCACCAAGGGAGTAGCTAGTGGATTTGTCTTTTAAGTTCACCCACCTCCACCCTTGTCTCTGTGTAGCATCTATTAACATCTCCTAGGAATGCAGTTTTGGAGTATATGGTCTCAGTTTCTAAACTTCATTTGAGTGGTTCCTTCCAGCCCCATAATTGGTTGAACTGAATGGTGGCAAAAGAACAAATTAAGGTCAACTCTTATTATAGAAAATATGGTTAAAAATATTACTATGACCAAAATGTTTTAAAGACCTGGCTATAGGCCTAGAGTAATAGGAGTTTGCTGATTTCTTTAAAGTAAAATTCCCTGCTACAAATCATTTAGTACAATAAATGCTTTTCTCCTGCCTTATTTTTTACAATAGAAGGGGAAAAAAAACCCCCAGCACCTTGTTGTGTGGTATTTACTCTCAAAAGAATATTTATTAAATGCCTCCCACGCATTGCAGTGCCCTGTGGGGAACACCAAGGTGGGCTGACACGGGACTCCAGCCCTCCAGGTATTCGTAAGGTGTTGGAGTGCTGAAAACGTATGTAGGATTATGGAGTTAGCGGGAAAGCCCTCTCCTATATCAGACACACAATAAACAATTAGGAAATTATTCGACAACAATTTGAAAAATAAGAGACTGTTTGGGCTTAATGACCAAACAGAGTAGTTTATATGCTTTCCGAGGACAGAGGAATGTCCCTGTTGCACTTGGCCATGCGTGGCTCAGGGTGGCAGATTCAGGGTTGGAGGGAAAGAGTCCTGCTTGTAGCTACCAGCCCAGTCTCGTTCCTCCCTACTCTTTGGTTTGGGGCACTTTGCAACCGAGTCTGCTCACAGGGTCTACTTGAAGATGCATTTGGCCTCAGCTTCTGCTGATTACCGATTACCTTCAACTTGCTACTTTCCCCCTCAAGGCCTTGAGAAGTAAAGGAAAGGATTCTACAGTCAAAGCCATCAGGTCTTCAACCCTGGCATCACAACTTTGCTACCTTAGCCTTCTTAAGACTCTCCTTCTTCCACTGTGATGGATATCTATCCAGCGATAATCAATAGATATCCCATATGATGTATATGATATTGCATATAAATTTATTTATTGTGATGTGTATATATCTCACTACATACTATTTATACATAAACACATGATATATATATATGTATATATATATGCATACACACACATCACTGCATGTATCATATATGTATGTATATATAAATAACTTTAAATTTTCATGGCAATGATTAAATGAGATGATGCATGAAAAGCCCTAAGTCCAGCGCCTTCCAGTGAGTGGCAATTGCTTTTACATTGTGTTAGACCCACAGGCTCCACCATGGCTGTGGGCTTCCCTTCTGCCTGGTCTTCTCTCCAGCCTACCGTCTGTGGCAGAGCAGGAATCTGAGAGCTGGCATTTCTGAGTCACAACCCCTCTCCTAGAAATGTGGGTCATTTCATCAAACTAGACTTCTGTCCATTTTTTCTTTTTTTTAGCTTTAGTTTCTTGCAGCTTTCTTGTTAGGATCCCAGACGAGGGTTCTGTGTCAAATGTGGGTTAGCATTTGTATTAGGCCGGGCTCTTTTGGTTGCAAGTGACCAAAACCACTCAAATTAGCTTAAACAGATAATTATCATGGTGATAATGACGATGATGATGATGGTAGAAAACTGAAGATATAAAAGAAATCAAGTGTAAAAGAAATAGTGGCTGTGCTGAGGGATGCAAATTAGATCAGAAAAACACTGATCTAATTGGCTCTGCTTTTTTTCTATTTTATTTTCATGTTTAGACTCATTCTTTTCCCCAAGGTAGCAAAGATCTTTCCCGATAGCTTTAAACTTATAACAGTGCAATAAATAGCAATCCTAGAGAATAGAATGCAGTTCTCTCTTTCATCTATATAAAACTCCTAAAATTACTCCAATTGGCTCAACTTGGGTTCCTTCAGATTCATCATTATTTCCAGTCTTGGCCTATCATGACTATGCTTCCTACAGCTGGAAAGGTGAAGTCACATGATTGACAGACCCATTGGGATTGCACTGAACAGGGAAAGGACAATTCCCCAAAGAAAGGGAAGCAGGACAAAAATAATAGCAGGTATTCATGATACAGGTACCACCTTACCTAGCTTCTACACTGACTTGAAGTTTTAAGCCTTTGGATTTCTGGTGGTGAGAATGATCTGAATCCTGTATCCGTTAGCCACGCTCTTTGGCCGTTATGGTTTGGGCTTGCCTGGCTGGTCTCTCCAGTTTTGCCTGGGTATCTTTGTGAGAAGAGGCTCTTCCAAGGCTCTCATTAAGTTCTCAAGCGTGTCTAGGATCTGATATGTTTAAAGAACACTGCCTTTGAGAGTAGATCGCCACACGACTCTATAAATACTCCTGTGTCAAGTTTGTTCCTGGACCCTGGAAATGCAATACTGTCCAAGACAACACTTAAGGGACTCTAGAGCTGGTGGGATTCTCCCCTCCCTTCTGGCTCCCTGCTGCTGATGCCAGGTAAGCAGGAGACTTGAGGAGAAAACTGGCTTTAGAAAGACAGAAGGGAATCTGCTCCCAAGTTAGAAAGTCCAGTGCCAGTTGGTGGCAAAAGGAATCTGGGAAAAGAAATTAAGTTATGGGATTGGGAAAGGGAAGAGCGAGGGAAGGTAAATTGTGGTCTTATTGTGGGGAGAACTGAATGCCCACTGGGAGTTCTGAGTCAAGAAGATCCTTCAGCATCATGCAGAGGAAGAAACGGAACTGCGTAAAGGTGAAATGACTTACTCCAGTTCCTAGGGGCCAGGTACACAGAAACCAAATGAAATTTTTGTCTCCTCACAAAACCCAGCTCTCTTTCTACGATAAGATGCTGTATTGGGATCTCCTGGCTAAGGTCTCCATGAGCCTTTGTGTGCCAGGCAAAAGCCCTTGGATCTTTTAGTCTTCCTGCATCAGCCCTTCCATGTGTCCAACTCCTGGAGCATGGGTGAATTCAGTAGAAACAAGTGACCCAAGAGGGAACTGTGTAGATACTGTTGAGAAGCTGACCAGGAAACCAAGGGCTCAATGAGGCTGGAACAGCATCTTCTGGCTCCTCCCCTAGGCTCCCCATCTGGAAAATCTCCCTGGATGTTTCCCATCCAGCAGGACCCTCTCTAGACATATTTCCTCCAGGGTCCTCTAAGAGAGTCAGAAAGAAACAGCATGCACTTTTGATAGTTCTGGTCTCATTCCAAATGAGAACGCCTGCTGCAGAGAAATGCAGATGCCTTCTGCTTATTTGTGCCAAAAAAAGGTACACCCCGCCTACCAAATTACAGAATTATTAGTCCTTGAAAATGTGCTACTTCTCCTCCTTCCACAGAAATTCAATCCAACTCAATTAAAACATCACAGCAGCCTCCATGAGGGCACAGATGCCCTGGAAAAATGATTTTGGGGGTGTTTTCCCTGGCTGTGAATAGCTCTTCAATGTGGAGGCGACCACACACGTGCTTAAAAATGAAAACAGTCCTGATGGTAATGGAGCGATTCAATAATACTAACTTGCATTTCGAGAGCAACTTTCTTTTAAGGTTAAATTTTGGTTAGGTTGATCATGAGCAGATATAACCTGGGCTTTGTCTCAGCTCTAGGCTTGCTATTTCTCTTTGCTCACATTTCCCCACGCGAGGCCTCTCCTCTGATGGCTCTTTCTCCCTCCTTAAAGCCGAGGCATTGCTGACTCACAGATAAGCCATTCTGATGGCAGAATAACTAAAGCTATAGAGATTCTTCATCTAGGCAGTGTTTCCAAGGAGCTGGAGAGCAGGCTTGTGGCCTCACAGTGGGTGTTTACACCAAGGCCCACTGGGCCAAAGCTCTCTTTTAACAGAGTCATTTATCACAGAGCAGAGTGCCATTAGCTTGGAAACCTGGGCAGTCCACACAGACACACCCTCACCCATCCTATCTCCTGTGTCCTACTGCTTCAGCCAAGCCTGGTCTTTTCCTCTTCTGCCCTGGTCAGAGTCTGAGTGCCCCCAAAGTCACTGTTCTATCCATTAAAATCTGTCCCATTAACCACTCTTCTGTACGTTCTTCTTGTTCTCTTCCTGGAGCCCTTTCGGAAGTTTCTGTAATTCTTCATAATTTATTCCCCGCTGCTCTATGCTCCAGGTTTATTTTACAATGGTAGAGAGTGTGCCTTGGTTCCAGCCAAGTGTGATATCCTTGAGTGAGGGACAGTTTATTATATGGCCTGATATTCTTCTCGTTTATGTTTTATGCATAGCAGGTTCAATGGCTATGTGTTGATTCACGAATTTTTATGAACCGAAATTCTTACCTCAGTAAGCAAAATTTTTTTTTTTAGAAGTGTATTTAGGCACACATGGGTTTCTGTGACTTGATCAAAAACCCACAAGGCCAACAACCTATATAAGGGAATGGGTCCTGGAATCTTTAGGTCTGTTTTATAGCTGGGTTCTGACATGAACTAGCTATGGGATACTAGTAAAGGCACCTTTCTTTGAAACCCATTTGTTCATCTGTGAAATGGGAGAATAATAATAACCACTATAATATGGCTATCTCAGGTCGATGGTGAGGATTTAATGAAACCATAAAGCAGTGTTCTGGAGACAGTATGAGGTCTGAAGTTAAGTAGCCTGGGACCAGCTCTGCTACTTTTTAGCTGTACGACCTTGGGTAAGTTGCTTAACTCTCTGTGTCATATATTTTTTTTAATCTGCAAAAGAGGAATAAAAATAATGATAGTACTTATCTTTTAGGGTTTTTATGAAAATTGAATCACATAACTTTGAAAGTAATTAGAATGGTGCTTGGCACGTAGCTCTTTAAACAGATAAATAATAATAATGCACATGAGTCATTTATGACCTTCAGGCCCGCAGTCAATGCTCAGTTACTGTTACTTCTTCTATGGGGAAAACCACCACTGCCACCACTATTACTGCTACCACTAATGGCAAGCTCTTGAACCAGCTTGTGTAATTCAACACACTCAAATTCCACTTTCAATTTCTAGGTTTCCATGTGATAACATATGGGTCTTTGGTTCTCCTGTACTAGTAAAATTGATTCAGCTTTTAAATAGCTTCTTTCTGTTTTTTATTATGGGTTTTTCTTTCATTTTATCCCTTACACCTCCGGACTCAGTTGGGTAATCTAGACCTAATCGAATAAGAAACTTGGTATACTTTCGGATTCCCCTTCAATGGTGGGATGTTTCAGCTTCTTACTATCTAACATTGCAAGTTAGATGCTGTTTAGTGCAATGCTGATTCTCTTTTAGAGGAGTAACCTCTGCTCCCTCTCTGCTAACAAATTTTCACTTGTTCCTCAAGAAAGCTAAAACATCTCGTCATTATTTCTTTCACTCCCTTAAGAATAGTTCTTCCCTTATCCATCTTTTGTTGTAGGGCATTTTATATGACATTGGCTGAAACTCAAAAAATAGTGGGACCGTTGTTTACCATTGCAGTCTCTATACAGAGGTTGGCATAAAGTTAACACGTGTGTTAGTCAGGAGAGACTAGGATTACTGAGTAACAAACAACCTAATTTTTAATGACCTGATACACCATTTCATTTCTTATTTTTCTGAGGTACCAGGAGTAACATTAGTAGGCAATTTTCCACACAGTCACTTAGGGACCCAGGCTGAGGGAGGCTTGAATATCTCCCAGCTGTGTGATCTGGAATTCGTAATCTCCTTGTTTACAGTCTCCTTATTTGTAATCTCCTCTTTCTGCCATGTCGGTGGAAGAAGGAGAGAGACTCAAGATTTATGCAAAGCCTCCATGAGTTCCATGCTGGAAATTGATACATGTAACTTCCACTCATTTATTGGGTATAAGCAGCCTCGTGGCTATACCCAAGGGTTCAAGGAGAATGGTAAACAGAGTGAGAAGATTCACCGTTTGGTGGATATGACTGTCTCTGCTACCAAACCTAATAAATATTTGTTTAATATGTGACAGGGGCACTGTAGCCCAGTGGAAGTGTATCTGCCACATGTCAAAGAGCAAGTTGAGACTAGACAGTGTAGATTTGGAAAAGCCACTTGATCTCTTGAAGTCTCAGCTTCTTCTCCTGAGAAGTATGGGGAAAAATACACAGTTTATTCTCAGTTTTGTTTTGACTATTAGAGATGATTTATGCAAAGCAATCAGCACAAGCATTGATGTACAGTCAAATCACTGTGGTTTGTTCCTTGTGTTGGTTATCCTCCAGCCCTCTTACCTGTATACACTCTCCCTTCTTTCCTCTTTTCTGTCCCAGAAAGTTGGCTCTGAGAGCTGCTCTGCTCAGGCTCCTTTGCTCTCTGTCTTCTGACTGAGTCCAGCCAGTGGGAAGTACAGGAAGGAAGGAAAGAAAGAAAAGATGAAAGCTTATTTTTTTCCCTCCCTCTAAGATTCAGGATGCTTCTGGCAGTGTCAGGTAACCCCATTTCAGGGATCTGGTCTCACCTGGGCTCCCTCCAGCATTGCTGTTTCCTCTCTCGCCCCTTCAAGTCTATGTGTGGTTATAGTTTCCTGCTGGTGCTAGTCTCTGGGTGCTTCAACTTTCCATGTAGTTTCTTCAGCCCTGACCATACCTCTGTAAATAGTCTCTTTCAAAGTCTAACCACAAACCCTACTGGACGTATTGTCTGATTCCTGCTCCTGCTCCTGTCTGCTACTTTACACATCTGGATCCTGAACTACTTGGGGGAAAGGCAGTGACTCAGGTCTCTTTGTAATTCTCAAATCCGGCACAATGTCCAGGAGAGGAGATATAGTCATATTTTAAAAAGAAGCTATTAAATATAAAATTTAAAATTATTTACAGGATTTCCATTCATGGCTCAGTGGTTAGCAAACCTGGCTAGCATCCATGAGGAAGAGGGTTCGATCCCTGGCCTTGCTCAGTGGGTTAAGGATCAAGCATTGCAGTGAGCTGTGGTGTAGGTCACAGAGGCAGCTCAGATCCTGCGCTGCTGTGGCTGTGGCATAGGCTGGCGGCTACAGCTCCGACTGGACCCCCTAGCCTGGGAACCTCCATATGCTGCAGGTGCAGCCCTAAAAAGACAAAAAGACCAAATAAAATAAAATAAAATAAAAATATTAACAAAAGTGATACAAAACTAGTAAATAGCAATAGTAAATAGTGAAATAAATAATACTAGCTGATATTCATTGAGTTCTTCCTGTGTTACAGGAACTATGCAACATGACATGAAATCAGAGCCATCTTTGAGCTAGGTATCATCATTGCCCTACAATTTTATGATGATAATGAAGGCCAGGAAGGTCCAGCTACCTGTCTGCATCATCCAGCTAGAAAACGGTGGATCTGGCATTTGAACCTCAGATGCCTAATTGTGAATTTCCTGCTTGTAACTCCTGTCCTCACTCTTAAAGGGAGGTTAAAAGTTTAAGGTGACGTCTCCAGGTTTCTGAGATCTTTGGGTAGACAGCACAAAAACTCACATTGGCAATCATTCAGAAAGCATGGAAAATAAGGCTATCTTTGTTCCCTGTGGGGTTCTAGGTCCATGGTTTAATTGAGGTACAAATGAAATTTCATTGAAAGCACAGGACACGTTTAGCCTGAGGCCTTTCCTTTGCCTGCTCCAAGGTGTTGCCTGGTTAATGAGGCCATTGAGAGAAGGTAAGCCTTTAAGTCTGTGGGTGGGATTTGGGGGTGTAGGCGATAGCCTATAATGGACGTCTGTGTCTGCAGCTTTCATGGGTTGGGGCTGAGGGTGGAAGGTGATCATTTCAGTCAAGATAGAGCTATTGAGATGCATGTCTTAGGGATAGAGATGTAACCTGAATCTTGAGAAAAAGTTTTGAGACCCCGATTTGAGACCCCATCTTCCATGCCAACCTTAAGTGTACCTTTTGCTTTAGTGCTAGAATGAGCTCTCTCAATCATAACTCTGCTCACATCATTTCCTGAAAAGCATCTCTCAATATCTCCCTCTCCTGATTCCATCCTCAACCAGATCTGGGTGCTCCCCTCCTTCCTGTCTGCCTAACTCCCTCTATATACCCCAGTCAGAACTGTTATCACTCTGTATAGCTGTGTCCTGTCCTGCCTTCTTTGTTCCAGGATTGGGTCTTGAAGGAAAGGACTAGGATTTTTTTTTTCTTTATCACTAGCATCTAGCATAGAGCCTGGCACAAATAATTAATATTAACCCAATTTTATGGATGAGATAGCTGAGACTTAGAGAGATTCAGGGTCCTGTCAAGGCTTCACAAAATTAGCAAATGTTAAAATATGTTGGAAACCAGTATGTCTGCTATCAAGCACCCCCACTATATCTCTGGAAAAGAAAATTATTTTACAAAAGAGATCACATTGAGTTCATCTCACTTCTTTGTATGATGGGATCATGGGACTGTTTTGAAGGGAATATTGTGGGCATTCTGACATGGAACATCAGCTTTGTCTCCCTTGTGTTATCCTCTCATGTGTGATGGAGATACAGTCAAGCACCAGATACTAATATAGCTATGCAGAAAAATTTTTGATGGAGTGACCATATTCAGAAGTTCTGCTTGACTTGTCAAGAGGGGTGTGTGTGTGTGTGTGTGTGTGTGTGTGTGTGTGTATGTGAGAGAGAGAGAGAGAGAGAGAGAGAGAGAGAGAGAGAGAGAGAGAGAGAGAGAAGAGGGGGAAGAAAGGGGAAAGGAAGAAGGGAAGGAGGGACAAGGGAGTGGAAGGAGGGAGAGACGCTCTTCTGCCATCTTCTTAGAGAAGAAAAAACTGAGTCACCAGAAACATATCAGGGCAAGGGAAAATCATGTAATATCAGCTATATAAAATAAAAGTTATGTTTCCATCTTCTGTGGCTATGTAAAACCAGGGATAGCTTCATTGAAATAGGAAAAATAAAAATTAGAGCAAAAAAGAGAGTTTGTATTGAGTTAGTCAGTGCTCCAAGTTTTAAAAAATTCTTATTTAATACTCACTTAAACCCACGCAGCGCAGGAATTCTCCTGCTCCCTTAACAAATGCATAAGGAAACCTATCAACACAAAAAGCTGCTAAGTCATCTCTCTAGTGGGTCATGCATTCATTCAACAAATATGTGTCAAATACTTACCTTGGATCTTGTGTCCAGGGCACTTGAGGAGCATCAGTAAACAACACAGTTGAATATTCCACATTCTAGTCCAGACAGTCAATAGCCATGAAAACTATGTGAATACGATTGTATACTAGAAGGTGATGTTGAAATGGACTGTGGAGAGAAGTGAAGTGGGACATAGGGACAGGTTTGTTAGGAGAGTATAGCTATGCCTAGGTTGGACAGAGTTGTCCATAATGAGTAGTTGGCATTGAAATGACTTGATGTGGTGAGGGAGTGAGCCAAGAGGTATCTAGCAGAAGGACCAGAAGAAAGAGCAAATGCAAAGATCCCAAAGACAAAGTTTTCCTGCTGTGTCTGGGGATCGGCATGGAGTCCAGTTTGGCTGAGCTGAGTGCTTGAAGATGAGCACGGCAGTCTATGAAGAGGGAGAGGCTAAATGGTGCACTTTGCCAGCTGTTCAAAGGGCTTCCACTCTTATCGAGACTGAGGAGGGAGGTTATTAGAAGGTTGATAGCCAAGAATGGGTGATCTGGATCAGTGTTAATAGAATCTCTCTGGCTATGGTGTTGAATATAGACTGCGGGGGGATCAAGGGCAGAGGAAGGGAGAAGCATTAAGCTTTGCTTTGGCATTAATCCTGTTGAAATATGATTATAGCTTGGATGAGGGTGGCAGAAGTGCAGATGGTGTGAAGGAAGTGGATTCCTGGAGGATTTTTTTTTTCCAGAATAAAGGAAATTTTCTTGCATTATGTCCTAGGGCTTTGTCCTTAGCTCTGTCTTCACTAATATTTACATACTGTAGCAAGATCTGGATGGAGGAAATGGCCGAGGTTGGAAGGTTAGATGCCAGAATGCAAACCCAGGATTAAAAAAACGCACTGGAGCAGTGGGCTCATGATATGCTATTCTGTGGTAAATTGTTGCTTCTCCAAACCAACTATGGAGACAAATGGATCATGTCATCACATGGACAATCTTAAGGATTTAAGTTGCTATAAACTGCGTATGTATATTGTGGCTCTAAAAACACTGAATGCTGGATCACTAAAGGATCGTCCTTAGGAATAAAGAGATAATCAATTCTCCTCTACTGTAATTAAACCGTTTCTCATATATCAGCATTGTTTCATGTTCTCAAAAGGACAGGCCATTTGAAAAGACTTAGGAGAAAAGTGAGCAGAATAATCCATGAAAAGACATAAAACTATGTAGCATAAAAATGATTCAAGGAATTAGAGCTTGTGTCTGAAAAATAGAAGAATTTCGTAGGGGTAGATTTGACAAATAGTTTTAAATAACCAGTGTTTGGCATAACTAATAGAAAATACATAGATTTTCCTAAGAGAGCCCAGAATGAACCTATTGGCAAATGCCCCAAATGGATATATTTCAATTTTATGTTAAAAATGTTCAGAGTTGTTCAAAGATGAAATGATTTCAACCAAAAAAGTCATGAGTCCTCTATCCCTGGAGGTGCTCAAGCAGAGGCAGATCAGGCAGTGAGACTGGGTGATCTTTGAGAAAACTTCCACCTACCCCAGAGATCTCATAGAGTCATCTATGATTCTAGATTTGCTGTAGCCAAAGTGCTAGAAGCTTAATTCTTGAGCTGAGTTGCAAACTCCATAAAGACTGTACACATTATTCATCTTTATTTTGCTCACAGAACCCAGAAAGATGTTTTAGTTATTTTCAATGTTAAAATAATTATTGGAGTGAAAACAAACATATGGTTTGTGAAACTATTGCAGACTTGATTTCAACACTCTTTTAGACCTAGATTTCTAGTATTTGTGTAGGGGGAATACCAGTAACATATTACCTCTATTTTTGAATTAAATAGACCAGGAAGGGGGAAAAGGGTTCATTTCCAACTTTAATCTCAAAGTTGAATGTCTTAAGGTCTCGACTAGCTTTCCTTTTGACCACAGCTCTGCTTCTGCAGGGTGTTCCCAGACAGGGAGCCAGATGAGATAAGGAGCCAGTGCAAGGATGTGGTGGTCTCAGTGAGGCAGGCAGGGGTTGAGAGAGCCAGGAACAGCACTCAAGTTGCAGTCCATAGCACCTATAGAGAGTCAGAGCTGCAGGAAGCAAGTCAAAGGCTCAACCCATGATGCTGGAGCAAGGCCCATGCTAGATGGGCTGAAGGATGATGTGCCAGATGGACGTGGCTCAGAACAAGAACAAACTTGAGGAGCAATCTTCAGTTGTTGGGAACAGCTGTCAGTAGTGAATGGGGGGTCATGACTCATGGAATGAATCATCTTTGTGGATTTCCTTCTGTCTTAGATTCTTAGATATGAGCTACTTTGTCTAGTCCACTGAGGAGCATAGGTCTAAAGAGAACTGGTGGTACTTGTAATGGAACACAGTTCTTGTTCTGTGTTGTCTCCATCTTTTTTCTTCCTGGAGTCAACAAAAGAGGACTGAGTCTGTGACTGTACTTTCTCTATGAATTGATTCTAGTTTAGAGAGAGGACAGATGCAATGCAGCATCCAGGAGCTTAAATTAAATGTTCCTTGGTGATTCTTTCTTCTTTTATTCATGAACATAATGACAACTGGAAGGTGGTCTTCTTGGTTCTATCTTGCCAGGGGCTTGAACCCAAGCTTGCACACTCACTGAAGTTCAGGTATCTGCCACCTTTTAGGATTTCCCTTCTCTTGACAAGCGAGCATTACTTAAATGGGCATCTCCAGCATTTGGGAGTCATACAGTCATGACCTTCTCAGCCCTCATGGGGTGCCTAGAAAAGAATCATTTCTGCATTAGGCTCATCAACAAGGCTGGGACCTGAGAGTTGGAGCCAAGTGTTTGGAGTCTTGTTATCACCACTGACCATGTCTGCCAGAAGGGAAATTTCTGTTTATTTTCCCCTGAGAGTGTTTGAATGATTCCTTTCTGCTGTTGCACCATTTCCCTAAAGTAGAATGATGGACCTTGAGAAGGCCTACTATTCATCTAACATCTGTTTCTTCGATTTTCTAGGCTCCTTGTTGTTTTGAAGTGCTCAGAATCAGAGTTTTAAGTGCACGTGGGCATAATATTCAGTATATTAATACACACTAGAGACAGTTCTGCCTACTAGAAAGCCAGGTACTACAGGGTTATAAAAGTCATTTGATACCTTGTAAAGCCCAAGACACCTCACCAATGCCCAGGCCCTATTACTTGATGTAGTCAGGTGATAACATGTGTACACTTGTACAGCCTTCTCCAGCAAGTGCCAAAAGTTCATGCTAAGTACTACATAAATTATCACCTAATTAAGTACTGTTATGGTTTGGATTGGGGGAAGTGTAAACTCGATTCTCCTTGGAGAGCAATATGCAGAAATATGATGTGGAATTAATTGTATGGGTCCAGGTCAAAGATCAAAGTACAAGTGGAATTGCCTTCATGAAGAGAGAATTTGAAAAGGATTTTTGATGGCATCTCAATAATTTCATTTTTTGTTATTAGGTTCCTCCAGCCTGTAACCCCCTTTCCCTGCCCCCCCCTTTTTCCTTCAGTTCTCTGTAAATGAGTTAACTAGGCATCCTATGTTTCCCTTTTGCAGTCTCTGTCCACCCTAGCTTCTTGGCCAATCCAAACTGAAGTAGGAATGACTTAAGCTAAATTAGAAAGCTTTGGGTTTGAATGTTGGCTGACCTAATTACTGGGAATGTCACATGACTCTGGGAACCTTAGTATTCTCATCTGTAAAATGGAGATAATAATAGTCATCACGTCACTAGGTTGTTGTTGTGGAATAAATGAGATAATTCTCATAATGCACTTGTATGATGCTGTAATGGTTCAACAAGCATTAGCCATAATCTTTCACCCATCATCCTCTCTTCTTAGGCTAACAGGGGCACAGAGTCCTTTGACGAAGGAGAGCTATCCATTTTAGTCTTGAGATTGCAAATCCTTTGGCAGAAAGGATTTTGTGTTCTTGGTACTAAACACCCTCCTGGAACACAGTAAATATTTGTGGAATGAATGGATAAATCAAGTTATATCCAGAGACCATGCTGAGTAGCGACAAAATTTATTTTCCCAATATGAATTTTTCTATGAATGGAATTCTTCTGGTTGCTTTGCAGTTCTTTTGCTTATTTCCAAATTCAGCTCATCTGTATATGTTGATTTTTAAATTTTATTGCTAAGTCATGTATATATTTAAATATAAAGGATATACTATATGTCAGTCTGACCCACCCTATTTGCTGTAATGGCCTTTGGGACAGTGATGAAGATATTTCACTCAATTTTGCAAGAAGAATGAGACTGGAAAACACATCAAATGTCAGCAGTCACTGAGGGAGCTGGATTCTTGGTTGCCAATCCAAGAACTAGATGTATTCTCAGGATGGGAAGGACACAGTGTAACAGTACTTTGTGAGCCTCTCAGTGGAATCATTCATGAGAAACAGCATTGCTCAGGTTTGCATAGAATTATCTCAGTACCAGTTCTGTTTGAATTATCTTGGTACCAGCTCTTCCAAACTCATGGTGATGGACAATTTTCTCTTTCTGCAATGAAGTGTGTATGTTGGCCAAAGTAGGCTATGCAAGAGCAATTCTGGCTTAGCCGATTCCTGGAGGAATGTTATAATTAACTGGGTAAGAAAGTTTGAAAGAAGTGACTCAGAAGAACAAGACGTTACCTTCAAACAAGTTCCCTTCAAAGGAAATTACCTTCATTTTTATCTCAAAGCCATCTTTTGGCTTCTAAACATCTAAGGAAATTTGGAATGACTATGCAGTGTAGAAAAAAATCTCATAGCTGATTACAGAAAAGCAAAAACTGAGGCGAAGTACTGGGGTTCAAGAGATAGGTGAGGAGCAGTAAATGATATTTTTCCCCACCCTTCACTCTGGCTTCACTATCTGGGTTGAGAAATATGATTCAAGAGTAAGGCAAGTAGTGTCAAAATATCTTGATTGATAGTAGCAAGATGGGTGGACAAGGCTTGGCAAGACTGCCAAACATACTGCCTAATCATAAGCATTGCTGGACCCCAAGACAGAAGCATCCCATCATAATCTTATTGGAGTGTTAAGTGCCTACTATGTGTCCTGCGTATTGTTTACATGATCCAAAGTGGCCTTCACTGTACTCTGATGTGTTCTAGACACAGTTCATATCCTCAGACTCGGGCGCACATCCGTATCCTTATCATATTGGTTTGTAACTGAGCTTCACCATTTGCTAATTTTGTGACCATAGACAAATCATGTAATACAATGATGAGGATGACCTCATTCCAACTCTGGGTCTGGCTTTGCCATCTGGACCCTGGAATAGTACCTTGAGATTTCACTGAGTCCCTTTAAACAGCATCTCATCTTTTTGGCTTCAGCTGCCTTCTTCATAGGTGTGCTGATTAAGTTCATTGGGTTGATTAGGAAATAAACAACTTTTCATCTTCCATCATTCTCATTTCCTATCATCCTCTTTCCCTTAGGACCCATGGTCAGAATTCTCTTCCTTCAGAAAAACGTTAAGTAATGGTGACAGGTTAGTGAGTGTATGCATGTAACAGATATTTTGTCTAAGGGTTTTACCTGTATTAAAGCATATTATTCTCATGATAACTATCTGAGGTAAGTAATATTATTTTTTCTATTTTATAAATAAGAAAAATGAGGCACAGAGATGTTAGGGAACTTGTTCAAAGTTTTATAACTAGCAAGTAGTGGAACTAAAATATAAAGCCAGGTAGTTTGGCTTCAGTTTCCCAGTCCTTAACTATTAGCTGTATTGCCTCTCATGCATACTGACTTGAATGGTGCCAGGGAATTCCTGGGCCCAAAAGCACCATCCCTCACTTGCGTTTGTCCTCCAAACTACTGAATATAGTTACCTGTGATATACAGTAAGTCTTTATGGTTATCTAGTTTACATATAGTACTGTGTCTATGTTAATACCAACCTCCTAATTTATTCTCCCCACCTCTTTCCTCTTTAGTAACCATAAGTTTGTTTTCTATGTCTGTGGGTCTATTTCTGTTTTGTAAATAAATTTATTTGTATCCTTTCTAAAAAAGATTCCATATATAAGTGATATCATATGATGTTTTCTTTGTCTGGCTTCCTTCATTTGGTATGATAATCTCTAGGTCCATCCATGTTGCTGCAGACATTATTTTGTTCTTTTTTATGGCTAATATTCCATTGCATATATATATATACCACATCTTCCTAATCCATTCACCTGCTGATGGACATTTAGATTGTTTCCATGTTTTGACTATTGTAAACAGTGCTGCAATGAACACTGGGGTGCATGATCTTTTCAGATTATGGTTTTCTCCAGGCGTGTGCCTAGGAGTGAGATTGCTGGATTGTATGGTAACTACGTATGTGTGTGTGTGATTTTTAATGACAGTCTCCTCCATGATGTGACCCGGTTTCCTACACACTCAGCTCAGTCCCATTGCTTTTGCAGCTCTGAGAAGGCATGGGTATTTATTTGGGTGCAGCCCAAGGTGCTGCATGCTCTTGGGTCATTAAGCTTGGCGACAGTGACCTTGAGTAAGGCGGTAAAGCAGGCCATGCATAACTCAGGCTTGACTCAAAGGGATTTTAAATTTTATCTTATTAAACACATTAATTTAACAAAAAGTATCAGTTGTTTTTTAAGAACAAACAAATTTTATATTTACCATTTCTCTTCAGGTGGGGAGTTCAGAGATGTAAACTTACCACTAAAATACAGTTTAATATGTGCTTTAAGAAGGTAGGACACCATGTGATAGGTCACTGGAGAGAAGCATTTATTGTGACGACTTGGTACATAGCAAGTGTTCAACAAAAGGGTGTTAAATTAAATTATGAATGCCTGAAGTCCCCATTGTTCCTCAGTGGGTTAGGAAACCGACAGAGTTTCTGTGAGGATGTGGGTTTGATCCCTGACCTTGCTCAGTGGGTTAAGGATCTGGCCTTGCCGCAAGTTGCAGTGTAGGTGGCAGATGAGGCTTGGCTCTGGTGTTGCCGTGACTGTGGTTTAGGCCAGCAACGGCAGCTCCAATTGGACTTCTAGCCTGGAAACTTCCATAGGCTGCAGGTGGGGCCTTAAAAAGAAGAAGAAGAAGAAAAAAAAACAGGTTTATGAACGTGGAGAGAAAGAATGATGGGGGGTTTTCTTTGTGGTGAGTTTCTGAGTGTGATTGCCAGTCCTTTCCCCTGCTGAGAATGAAGCGTTCAGGGCGCTACCTCTTTCTCATGCTTGGAAGGGTTCCCTGGGACTACTTATAAAACTTCGGCTATGTTCCCTGAATTTGGGGGACACCAAGAACTGACACATGCCAGCACCTCGGAAAAGCTATAGCAACTGAATTAATCCAGTACTGCGTGTCTTGGGCATAACCATTCTAAAGAATTTTATTTTATGTACTCTCTGTATCAAAATAGTGTACAATGCCATGTAATGCAATAAGAAAAATCTACACAAACAATGCAGCCAACTATCCAAGCGTTATACCAGCTAAAACAACAAACAAATCTTAACAGTGAGAAAAAAGCTTCTGCAGCACGTGGAAGTTTCCCCACCAAGGACTGAAGCCACACCACCTCAGCGACCTGAGCTGCTGCAGTGACAACGCTGAATTCTTAACCTGCTGAGCCACCAGGGAACTACTTTTCTGGGGGGAGGGGCTTGGGAGGTAACCAAATGGAGGGAGACCTACAAGAGCATGTTTCCTGGACCAGATAGCGACAGTGCCAGCCTGGAGCTGTCTCACATCTTGCCCAGGAGGGCTGCCTATGACTGCCTTTGGGCTCAAACGCCACAGCGGACGTGATGCTCATGCCCAAGAAATCTAGGGTGGGAGGAGGCAGCCAGAAGAAAAAGAGGCATTGTCCATGTCAGAGGAGTTCTTGTTGGAGGGTCCATCCGAGGAGCTTCCAAATGACCTTCAAAGCATCCACGAGGAAAGTCACCGCCATGCGCTTGCTGCGTCCAGAGAACATGAACACCTTCACGCCCACAGAACTGCTCTCCTCCTCTTCTCCTTCGAAGCCCATTCCCTTTGACTTTTATGAGGTGTGGAGCAGCAGTAGAGAGAAAGAGAAGAATCGCAAGATAAAGAGGATAGAAGCCAAATAGGCCTTCTCTAAGGACAGCTGCCCACCTTGCCTTAGGTGGGGTTTAGGATGGGAGAAGGGATCCAGCCTTGAATGAAGACTGACATGAAAACAGTGCTTTGGGCAGACACTCAGTAACTGAACTGAGATTGTGTTTAGTGACTTAGTAAGGTAGAACTCCAACAGTGAAACAAAAAGTCATGGTTCCAGATGATATTTCATTTTCCTCCTCTGAATACATTCGAAGAAAGTCTAAAAAGACAAGAGAAAAAAAAAAAAGAAAAACAATGGTTTTGGTCACATCCAGTGACCTGTGCGGGTCTAATCAACTGGATGCACTTTGAAAATTCTTCTCAACTACTGACAGTGATTTCCTGTATTTCTCCAACCCTCATACCAGATGAGTTCCTCCAATATTGACTTTTTAAAATTTATTTTTAATTAAAATTTTTTTTTGTTTGTTTTTTAGAGCTGTACCTGCAGCATATGGAGGTTCCCAGGCTAGGGATTGAATTGGAGCTACAGCTGATGGCCTAAACCACAGCCACAGCAATGCCAGATCTCAGCCACATCTGCCACCTACGCCACAGCTCACAGTAACACCAGATCCTTAACCCACTGAGTGAGGCCAGGGATTGAACTGGCAACCTCACGGTTCTTAGTCAGATGTTTCCACTGCACCAAGACGGGAACTCCTTTTTTTAAATTTTTTTTATTATTTTATTTTATTTCATTTTGAGTTCTGCCAATATTGTCCATACAATATTGTCCATACAATATTTTAAAGCCCATTTCACTTGGAAGATCAAGGAATTTGTAATCTGTATGTCAGTATTGTAATAAAACTCAAGTTGGAGTGTTAAAGAATCTGGGTGTCCTGATGTCCCTTTTTCTTTTCTTTTCTCTTCTTTTCTTTTTTCTTTTCCTTTCCTTTCCTTTTTTTTTTCTCTTCTCTTCTCTTTTCTCTTCTTCTTTCTTTTAGTGTGTGTGTCTTTTTAGGGCCACACCTGCAGCACACGGAAGTTCCCAAGCTAGAGGTTGAACTGGAGCTGTAGCTGCTGGCCTATACCATAGCCACAGCAATGCCAGATCCAAGCTGCTTCTGCAGCCTGCACTAGAGCTTATGGAAATGCTGGATCCTTAATCCACTGAGTGAGGCCAGGGATTGAATCTGTGTCCTCATGGATACTAACTGGGTTTGTTACCACTGAACTACACGGGAACTCCCAGGAGTCCCTTTTTCTGCTCAAAGACTTTCATCCCAGATCTTGGGAGTGATTGCAGTGTTTGGTGGGAATGAGGGGGTGCTAATTAAGTAGCGTGGAAGTTCCCTTTCAATGTTGAGGCATTTTTTTCCCCCAAGGTTAGAGATGGAAAAAGGGGCAGTAGCTAAAAAGCCTGCTTGTGATAACAGACAGGTAGGCATGAGGGCTGCACCAGCAGCTACTTTTTGGTGACTCCTGTGCACAAACTGCCTCTTGGCTATTTCTTGAGTAACTGCCCCCAGTTGATTCCCCCTTGGAAAGACAAACAGCATTAAAACTAAAGAAAGTTCCACAGCTGACTCTATGGCATCAGAATTATCACCCAACAAAATCGCTCTCTGCAGCCAAAGGATACCTTGTCACAGTGTCAGAGCAAGCCTGGCCGAAGGCATCCTGGGGAAAAAGAGAAGCCTGTCTAGACAGATTGGAATGTCTCGTGTGCCTAATTAAACAGTCCCTCCTAGAGCCCGTGCTGTGTGAAAAGTTTGCTTGTTTGCTAATGACTTGTGGAACATACTTTTACAGAGCTGCCGTGCACTTCATCCCTTTCCATGGATTCATGGGAATTGGGAGCCCAAAAGGGCCCTGGGGATCAAATAACCCAATCTTGTAAGTTTCCAGAAGAGAAGACATGAAGATCAAAGAGATCAGAGAGAATGACAAGGCTGAGTTGGTGCCAGTGACATGAGAATCCAGGTTTCTGACACTGGGGGCCAAGGCCCTTTCCAGCACGCCACCCTGCCTGTTATGTCAACAGACAATGTGACCGCTCCCCAAAGACGCTGCTGAGAAGGCTTCGTGTGGCAATTGATGTCCTTACAGGACTATCTTGTTTATTAAAATGCCCTCATTATCCCTTTGGACTGTCAGTCTGGCTTTTTGGCTTTAAAACTATTATTGACCCCCCAATGGAGTAGCACAAGCCAGGCTTAGATCCTCCTAGAAGCAGTTTATTTTGGAGATGATTCTGGGGAGCACTGGTGTAGGAGTGGAGAGGATGCAAGGAAAAGGAAACCACGAGAGGTTTGCTGTTGAAAAGGTGACTGCCATTGGCAACCAAAGCTGAGGCCCTTTGGGGAACTCTGAGGCCTATTCAATACTTTCTCCAGAGGTGTCCCAGCAGAGGGGTGAGGCGCTTAGGGGATGTATCTTACTGCTTGCATCTGTCAGTGGTTGACAGCTACTTCCACGGACCATAGATTCTTTTTTTTGTTTCATTTTTTTTTAAAGTTTTATGGACATAGGGTTGATCTTCCATGCAGTGCTAATTTTTGCCGTACCACAAGGTGATGCAGTTATCCATACACATGCATCCCTTCTTTTTCAGATTATTTTCCCATATAGATTATCACAGACTATTGGGAAGAGTTCCCTGTGCTATACGGCAGGTCCCTGTCGGCCAGTCATTCATTATACCTCAGTATGCACCTGCCAGTCCCAAACCTCCAGTCCATCCCTTCCCCCACCTCCTGTCCCCTTTGGTAACTGTAGATTTGTTTTCAAAGTCTGTGATTCTGTTTCTGTTCTGCCGATAAGTTCCTTTGTATCCTTTTTTAAGATTCCATGTAGAAGTGATATTGCGAGGTTTGTCTTTCACAGTCTGATTTCATCTGTATGAGAATCTCTAGAGCCCTCCATGTTTCTGCAAATGGCATGATTTCATTCTTTTTTCCATGTTGTCTGTCATGCTTGGGTCAGGCTTTAAGGCAGAGTCACCAGTGTTTGCTCTAAATCCCCGGGGGCACATCCTGGACAGGGCAAATAAGAAAGACACTGACAAGAGCTGCACTGAGCAGCGGCCTATTGGTCCTTCCCAGTTTTACACAAACTAGACTGTCTGAATCTTGCCCCCACAACTTCTAAAGACAGAACACCGAGGAAAATGGTGGGTTTGTTGGGAGTGAGTAGAATTGTGACAAGGAGTTTGGGTAAAAAGAACAGTGTTCAGAAAAGAGCAGACTCATGGTTTAAGATGAGTTTACAACACAGGGTTCTGGGAGTCCTGACCTGTTTATAGGTTACTTGACACATTTAATGAATTAAAGCCAGGAATTTATAATCACTGGCCTGCCTACCACCTTCCTTCCCATTTGTATTCCCAGCACCAATTTTAGACAAAATACAGGGAGCCAGGGGCTAAAAAACACCATAAAACTCACTTTGACTTAAATGATCTCAATCGATTTCAATTCAAGCCAAACATTTCCATTCAGTTTTATGTAATTCAATTCAATAAAGGTAATCATTTATCAAACACCTTTTATATGCTCAATAAATGTGCCAATTAGGACTTTCCGTTGAGTAAATCAACTTGCAGTAGCTTTGTTAAACAAATGAGGCACCTTGTGTTTGTCTGCTGATCTCAGTCACCAAATATATTCCTACTCTACTTATTAAGCAATCACTCAATCAATCATCAATCAGTTTCTCTTAGAGGAAAGCAAATTGGTCATGAAATACAGTTTAGTTCTGAGGCATCGCTCAGTGACTATTTAGCCTGCAAGTTGGAAAATCCATACCAATAAGCCTTTCTTTCTGAAAAATGACATAATCCTACCTAATCGGCATAACTGTCTGTACTATGGCATAAGAGCTAGGAGATCCCTTTGTAATCTGTAAGACACTTTTTTTTTAAAAACATTTATTTATTTATTTATTTATCTATGTATTGCTTTTTAGGGACGCACCTGCAGCTTACGGAAGTTCCCTAGCTAGGGGCTGAGTCCTATAGCTGCCAGCCTACACCACAGCTCATAGCAACCAGGGATCCTTTAGCTGCAAGAGAGGCCAGGGATCGAACCCTCACCCTCATGGATACTACTTGGGCTTATTATTGCTGAGCCACAATGGGAACTCCTGTAATGCACTTATTTATATTTATTCTGCAAATATTATCTCAGTGCCTGCTATGTATCAGGCACTGTGATAGTTGTTGGATAGATGTGGATAAAAATCCTTGGTCCTCACTTTCACCACATTTATAGTCTAGAGATATTCGAGAGCTCGGCAACTATTTACAACGGCGTAGGAAGCACAGATACGTATATACCTCTGTTTTTATGGATTTTATGATCTAGGGGAGGGCAACTAAATGAAAAATAATAAGGCAGTATGTGTGGTTCTAGTGTAGTGCTAAGGTACATAGAGAAAGAATTATTGGAGGGTCGAGTAGGATTTCAGTAAAATAAACTGGGGAAAACATGGGTGTGGGAGGCACTGTGGGGCTCTGCCCAGATCTCCCTGGATTCTATTCCTGGCTCTTTGCTCCCATCTCCCAGCTTCTGAGCTCCTTCGCCTCCAAAGACTGTACCTGTGTCTCTTCACTGGAGGCCTGCCCTTGGCTCTCCCTACACTTGGCAGAAGTACCTAAGCATTTACATCCCAAGGGGCATGTGACTACCTGCTGACTAATTAGCGTAGGAGTATGAAAACTCAACACTGGCCCAGGACTGAGACAAAGTTGGTGGCATAATTTACACTTAGGAGCTCCCCATTGGGAAGAGCTGAAGTTGCCCTCTCTGGGATAGTGCCTGAAATCACACCTTTGCCTGGCTCCTTCCTCACGGACGTGCTCCCCACTGGTTTCTCTTGGGCACTCATCCTGGCCTCACTGCGTGTTTCTGGGGACTGCAACCTGAGACACAGAGCATCCAGGCGGAACTGAGGGGGAGAGACTCCCAACTCCGGCGGTGGAAGGTGGGGAACAGCATTGTTTATGGCTTGCGACTGGAGATTGTGAATTTGACATTAAACCATGTCAAATTCATTCATTTATGAAACAGTTATGGGGCAACTCCCAATAAATGAACCTAGTGCTTGTTTTAGTCCTTGGGATATACGAGTGAAAAAAAAAAGATGAAATCCCTGACCTAGTGGAGTGTACTGTCTAATGAGAGAAAAAGAAGATGAATAAGCATGCTAAGTAAGTCAACTTTATATGTTGTGCGTAAGAGGATAAGAGCTGCATTAAAAAATATGGAGGTTTATTTATTTCATATAATTTAGGGGAAGATTTTGATAAGTCATGGTAACGTAATTTGTGATCTTAGGCTTTCAACTTTAAAAATATTTATTGAAATACCATTGATTTACAATGTATTAGTTTCAGGTATATAGAAAAGTGATATTGCATATAATTTGTAGATATACATATATATACATACTTTGTGTATATATATATGCATATATATATGTGTATATATACACACTCTGTAGATTCTTTGCTATTATAGGTTATTATACAATTTTGAACATAGTTCCCTGTGTTATACAGTAGGTCCTGGTTGGTTATCTATTTTATATATAGTAGTGTGTATCTATCAACTCCAAACTCCTAATTTATCCCTCTCCCCCACCCCTTTCCCTTTTGGTAACCATAGGTTTGTTTTCTATGTCTGGGAGCCTGTTTTTGCTTTGTAAATAAGTTCATTTGTGGCATTTTTAAGATTCCACATATAAGTAATGTAATATTTTTCTTTCTCTGACTTTCTTCGCCCAGTATAATAATCTCCATGTCCATCCATGTTGCTGCAACTGGCAATATTTCCTTGTTTTTTATGGCTGAGTTGTATTCCATTGTGTTTACATACCACATCTTCTTTATCCATTCATCTGTGTTTTTTTGAATCAATGATCTTATTTTAACAGCTGGAGTTTTTAGAGGAGGGCTTAGCAGTGACTTACAGAGTTGGGAAGAGGGCTGTTTTATTATTTTGGTGTTGTTATATAACAAATTATCTCAAAGATAGCAGCTTGGAAGGAACTTTATTACTTTGGAGCTATTGAGGTGAATAAAACTGGGGGAGGTTTATCTGGCTCT
Organism: Catagonus wagneri; assembly: GCA_004024745.2. NCBI lineage: Eukaryota > Metazoa > Chordata > Mammalia > Artiodactyla > Tayassuidae > Catagonus > Catagonus wagneri. The sequence continues at coordinate 2,125,597 of PVHT021183710.1, read as the reverse complement.
CCAGCCTTGGGTTTCTCACAGGCTGCTGTCTAGAGGTTGGCTGAGGCTTCAGACATATCAGGGCTGGACTGAGAGATGGGAAGATTTGCTTCCAACCTCACTCAGATATCTGTTTGGTGTCAACAGTGGTTTTTGTCCCATGGCTCTATCCGTATGGCCACTTACAGCAAGGCAGCTTACACTCCCCAGAGTAAAAGCTCTGTGTGGGGGGCAGGGGGTAGAGAGATAGAGAGGGTCACAAGAGAAGGGAGCAAGTTACAGTCTTTTTGTGTCCTCATCTAGGAAGTGACATCCCATCACTTTTGCCATATGCTGCTATTCGATAGACGCAAATCTCTAGGAGCAGCCTAGAAGCAAAATCTAACACAAGAGGTTGAATACCAGGAGGCAGACATCACTGGGGACTGTTTTATAGGCTACTTACCACCATGATATTTTGTTTAGACTCTAAATGTTAGGGATTTACTAGATCCTTGCTTTCTGAGACATGAGGGCATGCCATTGAGTGATCTCCAGCATGATTCCTGGACTGATCCTTGCACAGAAGTTTCAAGGCAAGTTACCCCAATTCAGCCCTTCACCTTATAGTGATACTTGACTTCAGAAAACCCATTTCCTTCTCTAAACTGTAACATTTATCATACAGTTAGGCCTTTGCCTTGGAGTATGCAGAGTTGATTATTTAATCTAAAAACTTAAAAATCATAAGTTCTTTCAGGAAACCTGGCAGTGTGAGCCAGAAGTACTGGGAGCTACTTCTCAAAAATCAGAGAATAACCAAGTTTAAAAGAGAAATGGATTCTTTCTTGATGAAAACTGCCATTCCTGCTTGTGCTCTCTTGTCCCAGGACTGTAATGAGGTCAGTTGTTCCATTCCTGCTCCTCTGGATTGTTAATTTCAATAATTAACTTGGTGTGGGCTTAAGCATCCCAGCTGGCATTGCTTCCAGCTATTAGGCACTAGGAAAAAGGTGAATTTGGGTCATTGCTACAGAACTCTAATTTATAATGAAAATGACCACAAAAGCCTAGGCGTTGAAAGATAAACCACTGAAAATCAGGAGTCCCTGAAACTCCCAAATCTTATTTTGAGACCTATAAAGGTTTAACGATGAATGCCATATTATCAAGAAAGTTGCTAAAAAAATATACAGTCTCCCAACCTCATCACCCAAGCCACCTTTACTTTGGAAATCATCCTTCTTTTCCCACGATTACACGGACAGAAATAACTTCAAATTGTGGAGCAGTTTTGAGGCACGGATTTTAGGAGGAGGAATTGAGATTGGGGATTATTTTCCAACCCAACCGTCCTGTTAGCGAATAGACCTTTGGAACTAGTGACCAATGGAAGGGTCATGTAAACGAAAGAGAAATATCAGGGTAGGCAAGGAAAACACGGCAACACGGGGTAGAAAGGCAGGGAGCCTTTCTGAAGGAAGAGTGTAAATCAAAGGTTTCTTTTTTTTTTTCGTTTTATGAGAGGCCACCCGGATGGTTCGGGTGCCAAGCAGGCCGTGGTGTTGTGAGAAATAACAATGGGGGCGGCAGGATGTCATCATGCAAACATCATCTCAGATCATCTCAAAGAGGAGGGAGGGGGCCTGCTTTCCAGCTAGGACACCCCCCCACATACCAATAACCCTGGATCCTCACTGTCCTCTCCCCACCCCATCCCCCTTCCCTGACGGTTTCTTCTCACGATCCTGGTTGGTCCTGGATGGCCCCCCGACACCTGGTTGAACAATAAACACAAATGACAGCGGTGGTCCTGTCAGCCCCAGCTCTTTGTACAATAACCTCTGATCTACAGCCCAGGCTGGAATTATTTTCCCAGACTACCCCACAACTTCGCACAGACAGGCCTTGGCGTCTACCTGGCACCGTTGTCCCCTGCCTCACTGGAAGATAAGGAGCCTAGAGTGGCAAGGAACACATCTTGGTGTTGCCCCCAGAGTCAGTCACAAATCAAACACCTTGCTTGCAAAATTTTTAAATTTTGAAAAGAACACTTTACAGTGATTAAATGTCTTTGCACAGCATGCACTTGAAACAGATGATTTATTCAGACTTTATAACTTACAGTAAAATATAAATTATTGTCTCTCTCTCACTCTCTCTCTCTCTCTATATATATATAGTTTCTTTTCCCTGCATATGGAGTGCCCAAGATGCTGGTTGAAAAAAAAATGCATCTGTTTTCCTGCCTGTTTGCTTTTTTTTTTTTTTTAAATGGTCTCCATAAATCCCGGGAACTCCTTCTTGGACCACTAGCCTCTTTCAATAGAAGCATGTTTTCACTGGGATTTCCACATTCATAATTATTCCTCTCATTTCTCGGCCGTGAGAAGACAAGCTGGTATTTCATTGCTTTGGGGAAGTTAATAATATGGTAGGCAAAACATCAGGAAAAATTATAATGAATGAAGCTATACAAGTCAGAGGGAAACACATGTCGCTGTTCTAAAATGTTCCTGTCATAAATCCTGGAAATTTCACTATAGTCACAAGCAAATAACTCTTTAACGCATAAACACTCTATTAATTAGATGTAATATGCTATATAAGCTTGGAGGAGTTCTAAATAGAGAAATAGTCAAATAATGATACTTGAAGCCACTGACTACTGGGAATTCATCTCTTATTCTAAATTTCTCAGCTGGAATGAGACCCTTCCACAGCCCTCTTTTAACAAACAGTATACATAATTTATAAGTGTAGTATCACTGACTCCTTATTAAGTGCATCATGATCAAGCCTCACACCCAGCTTTAAAAACAAAATCTTTTCTCGTCTTAAATTCTGTCTGTTGGGATGTCTTCTGGGCAGTTGTTTGAAGAGTTCTGCTTTCTCCATTATTTCCAATTTATGGAAGCACGGGTTTTATTATCCTCCTGCCCCTCTTAAGTTTCTTGAACCATTTTTATACGGTGCTTAAGGGGACACATCTCACCTGACTGATATTTTGTAATCCCTAAATAGCTACTTCTCGAATATGACTCTGAAAATACTCTTAATAGAGGGCAAATATTTTGAGAAGCAAGAAGCCTTTTTGTTTCTTGTTTCAGCCACCCCTGTGGCATATGGAAGTTCCATGCCAGGGATCAAATCCGAGCTGCAGCTGTGACTTATGCCACAGCAGTGCCAGATCCCTTAACCCACTGCACCACAGTGGGAACTCCCCCAAAGCCTTTTTGGATGCCAGGCTGGGTTAGGTGGTTTTTCTGTGGTCCTTTCTATCTCCTCATGCCTGTCACTGTGTTCACTGTAATTTATAGAAGTAGTTTTTAGCGTATCTCTGCCTCCTACGTATTTGGGACTGTATCTCCTCCATCTTTGTCATCTTAATGGCTACCACTTTACCTGGAACAGAGTAATGTTCACTATATGTTTCATAATCGTGCTTTTCATTCATTCATTCAAAAAATACCTATTCTGTGACTGGTCCTGGGCTGGATACTGAGGAACTATAATGAACAAGATACAAAAGGTTTCTCTGCATCTAGGAGTTCATTCTGTTTCTATATGTTCAGGTGAACTCAAATAAAATCATTTCATAAAAGGAAGGACTGTGGAGGTTTTTTCTTCATCTCCTTCATCATGTAATAAGGAGACTTTAACCCGAGTCAGAGTATATCTTATTTTTAGTGTCAGAACTCACAAGATCCAGAACTCAATTCTTTTTCATCGTCATCGTGTTGCCTTCGAATCACTTGGTCTCTACTTACTCTCTTTTAACTGTACAATATCACGTATAAAAACTATGTGACTGTCATGGAACAGATGACACTGCAGCAGGCCTCTTTTGGGAAGAGTTGTTGGGCCACTTTTCTTCTTCCAGAAATGAGAAAAAAATCAAATCCACTGCTACAGAAACATTGGCTTAGCTTTAAATTGAAAAAAATGAAACTAATTATAGAAGCGATAACTCTTACTATTACGTTCAATGCATAATACTATATAGAATTATGGAATATTTTTTTTTTTTGAGGTAGAATAAAGGAAGGAAGGTTCGTGTGATTCAGCTTTTTGTTTTCCTTTTTATAGCTGCACCTGCGGCATATGGAAATTCCTGGGGTAGGGGCTGAATCAGAGCTGCAGCTGAGGCCTACACCAAAGCTGTGGCAATACCAGATCTGAGCTGCATCTGCGACATATGCTGCAGCTTGTAGCAACCTCGGATCCCACTGAGCGAGGCCAGAGATCCAACCCGCATCCTCACGGAGAGTAGGTTGGTTCATTAACCTGCTGAGCCACAACAGGAACTCCCTGATTTGGTTTTGCTACATTAAAAACTACAACCCCCCCCATCCCAAAGGCTAAAACAACACATGTGTATTCCGCACGTGTTGGATCTGCTGCCTTCCAGGAAGCTGAATAAAGTAGCAGCTCTTCTTAGGGACTTGCTGCCTTTATGGCAGAGAGAAGTGAGCTGAAGAGAGCCTGCAGGAATGCATGCAATGGATTTAAAATCTTCTGTGCAGATAAGAAACCTATCAGGTCAACCTGCAAATGACATGGTCAAACCCAGCACCCATGGAGTGGGGGACGTGTGCTCTCCACCCATAGGGATGGCGAGGGCATGTCTAGGAACAACAATAAAATCCACCTCAGAGGGACAGGATGTTTGTGAGCTGGAGTGATGGAACTGTTTGGGCCCCTTGCTCTCTGCCTGCCCTAAATCACTTCAGACCCTTTGCTACCTGATAGACTCCTGCTCACCTTTAGGGCAAATGCAAACGTTTGAGAAGGTGGGATCGACCTCCCGCTCCTCAGGATGCTAGGAGTCCAGACCTCCTGTGAAATTCACCACACTTTCTTGTTTCTTCTCATTTCATTTCCTAACACTTTCTCAAATATTAATGGGTGTTGTGAACAGTATGATGGAATGTTTGTAATTAGGAGATGGCTTCAAAGTAAGCATCACGTGGTTGTCAGGAATAGAGATGATGTTTTCAGGTGACTTTAGGAACCAGGATCCACAATCTCAATTGTCTTTACTAGAAGGAGTTTCCTGTGGGACTGCCTTTCTGTAATTCTTCTTTTACTAGAAACGTAGCACTACAGAAACAGGGCGTTTTCTCACATATATTTTTGCGTGTCAAGTTAGTATCTAAATACCCTGAGGTACCCAGAGAAAAATCTCCCCAGATTATAACCATGCTGCCTTTTACATAGCAGGTCTTTTATAGATTTCTATAGGCTGATTTTCATATGATTTTTAAAAGGTAAAGGAGAGAAGTAGGACCTTTAGCCATGACTCTAGTGGTATATTCTGAAATACTTTTTGATGGGAGGAGCTAAGACACAATGAGCATCTCTGAAGTTAATTCCTCTTAAAAATGAAAATAAGAAGCAGCTGAAGAAGGAGGAGTAGGAGGAAACAGAAGGGAAATACCGTGTATAGAAAGTTGGAAAATTTCAGTAATTAATTGACTGAGGTGCATTAGATAAGTGAGGTGCATGAGCGATTCCAAGCATGTTCTGAGCATCTGAGCGACTCTGAATATGAAAACAGAGGGATCCAGAGATCCATGTTCCTGCCTCTCTGACATCTAGAGAGTCATTCCAGAAGTCTCTAGAACGCCCAGGTCTTCAAGTGCTGTCTACGACTGGCCTCACGTTCTGTTTCCTGAATTCCCCATCCTACTTCTGCTACGAGTGCTCAAAAACCAAACTTAACCAGTGGACGTTTTTTCTCACGTCACAGATGCTTTGCAGTTTAAAGGGGTGCTGCCTTAGAAAGATGAAAGTCAGCAAGAATAAAAGAGTAAACTAGGTGAAGTGATGGAAAAGAGTGAGGTCCTCAAGAGAGAAAGAAGGGAAAGAGAGATAAAGAAGAAAGGAAAGGAGTAAAGATGCTGATTTTGAATTCAGCAAAATGAAGTTCTAAATGCTATGTGTACATCTGTGGCCTATGGTCACTGAAAAGAAACTGCTTCTTGAAGGTTTCCTGCTTGCCAGGTCTGTGGCTGCATGTTTTGTCCTCTTACCTTACTCAGTTTCTGTTTTCTGATGTAAGCATTATGACATCCTCTTAGAGGTGAACTCACGGTGGCTGGGGGCGGGTGAGTGACCAGATCAAAAGGGCTAGCGTCTGGGTTATGGAGGTTGTCCCCACTGCCAGGAAGCTTGAACCCAGCTGCACGTCAATGTCCTGATTAAGTAGACAAGACAAAAATGACTTAAATAGGTGTGTGAACATGAAAGGCATGTGAAGACGCTGACCGTCCTTGCTGACTTCAAGGAGTCTGTATGAGAAAATTGGGGCCAGAGCAGGGGGGTAAATGAGTGATAATTATTAGGGTCATCCTGATTGAACAGCAGGTCTCCAGGATTTGGGAGAGACAGTGTTCTGAGAAGAAGTAACCTATGGTCAAGATTTGGCATGTGCTGGGTCCTTTGCAGGGCTTCTCAGAGCCTTTAATATGCTAATGGGCACCATGACTCTAAAAGGAGGGGCAGCCTGCAGAGTTTCTCAGTGCATCTTACTCTAGCCTCTTTCTGTCCATCTCTTGAGACTACATGCTCACAAAACCTAACGTTGCTTTGGAGTCCCTGACTGAGGCTTGCAGTGAGAACAGCTGCCCAGGACTCCATGCTCCTTTCCAGGCACTGACCCCATCTCTTAATCCCTCCACATGGTGCCCATGAGACATGCCAGCTTCATGCCACGTGGTCCTGGACCTTCGCAGCATCAGTTGTTCCAAGGGTCAGCACCGGACTGAATTTGGGCCTTTCAGGATGCCTCTCCAGGAACATTAGAGTCAAAACCGTGCTTAGTATCTCTCTGGGTGCCTGGAACTGAGATCAGGAAGAGAAGCAACTCTCCGTTGGTCCCACCGGCTGAGGAGAAAGAGACAAGAGTGAAACAGACGAACAGGGAGAGGTGGGCAGTGGGGCAGGAACAGTGTCCAACTCGCTCTCTTCCCACTGCGAGAACCCAGCTCTGGAATTCCCACTGTGGTGCAGAGGGCTTGGCAGTATCTTGGTGGCACCAGGGCACAGGCTTGATCCCAGGCCTTGCGCGGTAGGTGAAAGGATCTGGAATTGCCACAGCTGCGGTGTAGGCGGCAACTGCAGTTCAGATTTATCCCAGGCCCAGGAATTCCACATGCCAGACACTGGACATCCTTCCATGGAATCCCCTTAGTGATTTGAGCTGTTCTACTCAGGATTTCCATTGCATAAATAACAGAGTAATAAAATGTCATTGAAATGAGTACCATGTAATCAAACAAAAATATGTAAATATTTTAAAAAATGTACAGTGCCAGTTTTGCTTGTGTGGAAATAATGCATAAAAAAGAAATAGGGACCTGGAACCATTATGGTAAAGTGTAAGTGGTGGGGGGAGAGAAAGCAGTTAGTAAGCTCGTAAGTTAGTAATCAGTGAGATTCTGAAGATTTAATAGGAATAAGGGTTCCCATTGTGGTGTAGCGGGTTACTAACCCGACTAGAGGGCAAAGGTTTGATCCCTTGCCTCACTCAGTGGGTTAAGGATCCAGTGTTGCCATGAGCTGTGATATAGGTCACAGACGTGGCTCGGATCCCATGTTACTGTGGCTGTGGTGTAGGCTGCAGGCAGCAGCTCCAATTCTACCCCTAGCCTGGGAGCTTCCATATGCCCAGGGTGCTGCCATAAAAAGACAGTAATAATAATAATAATAATAATAATAATAACAACAACAATAATAATAAAGATTTAACAGGAATCGATTGCACTTCCTCCAACAGAATGAAAAATTCTTTGTATTACTCAAGAGTATTATCACATTTCTCATTCATGACCATTGTAGTCTTATCCCCCTCCTCCTCCTCTTCCTCCTTCTCCTTTTACCTATTCACAAAGACACAGGTGACAACACTGCCTTTGGTGTTGAGGACACACAGATGCGTAAACAAGGTCTCTGCCTGGAGCAGGCTCATTGTCTACAGACCCATTCCATACCTTTCCCCTTATTTGCTCTGTATCACAGGAAGTGGCCTCTGCAGACTCCATGGCCAGCATCCCTCATCAGCTGGTCAACGGAGGCCCTTGCAGGAGACAGGATGGCAGGGGACGTGAGAATCGCAGAGTCTGTCTGCTCTCTTCTCTGCTGGCAGCCGTCATGGCTTCCCCACAGTTCCAACCCTCGCAGGCGACTGCCCACTTCAGGGTGGATTGTAGAGTCTGAGTTCTGGTGACACAAGCGCCACCTGTCACCCTTCTGGCCCAGCAATAATAGTGATTTCCTGCCATGTCTAACCTTGGCATGGTCTCACTGTGTCCTACTTGCAATTTCAGCCCTTCCAACGATGTGTTAACTAGTTCTGTGTGGTAATTCACCCTACTGTGCTCCCTGGCATGGCTTGCTTTTTTCTGACTGGACCCAGATTGATACAACATCTGAATGAACTAGGAATTCTGATAGAAGAAACCAGTGAGGGGGGCAGATTGGAAAATTCTTCATAATGGAGGTAACTATGAAGTGGCTGGCCTTTGAGAAGCCCATAGGCATTGCTTACACAAAGAGGAAAAAAAAACTGTATTTATAATAGCAACTGTATTTTACCTTCACTGTGGGGTTCATGGATAAGTTGTTTATGTAGGAAAGCTGAGGCCAGGCCGTGAGGGTCTGTGCATATGGTATCTGTCCAAATATAGTTTGGATGTACTCTAGGTCCAAGGAGAGAGCCAGCCTATCAGGGAAGCAGGAAAAGGTGAACTCATGGGACAATAAACAAATGCTTCTGATTGGAGAAAAGAGAACAGCCAGAAACAGAAAAGATGCCTAAGTGGAAAGGACTTTGAAAGGTCGGAGTCAATAATATTGTTTGTCATGCTTTGTTATTACTCCAGAGAGTTTACACAACTGCTCGCCTATGTAATAAGTTTATTCCTTCATTTATTCTTTCATTTAGCCAATATTTTCTGAGCCCATGTCTTACGTCAGGCCCTGTGCTGGGTGTGGGTACACCGTGATCAGGAAGACTCAGCCTGGCTCCATCAGCACTCAGAGCATTGTGGAGGAAGCAGGAGGCTGGTGGGGAATGAAAGGAGGGTATCTTGTGCTAAGGAAAGAGGGCTGGGCTGTTTTGAGGGGTTTGCAGGTGGAACTGTCAAAACTTGCTGACAAATTTGGGGTTCATGGGGAGGGGAGAATCAGGAATGCATTTTCAGAGCTTCAGGATTGCCATGGGCTGGAGAGGTAGAAGCACATGACAATCTTATGACAGATGTGGATCAGGGAGAGGAGAAAACTGTGGGGCTGACACATGTGTTGGTCGCTGAACCACTGATAAAGGCTGGAACTCACACCAAGAGGCAGAACACCAGTGGCTAGTTGTTCGGTTTTCACCTTACAGATTATTGGGGGTGGGGGGTATGGGGAAAGGATGGAGACTCAAGGTCATAGGCTCTTGTAAAAATGCATATTCTGTTTTGAAAGGGCAAAGGCTTTGTGTCTACTTTGTGGAGGTTAAAATACACTTTCATCACTTCCCTATTTATTACATGGCTTTGAGCAAACTGCCTCTCAGCTCCTGTTCCCTCACCTCCAAAGGGGGATATTCTTGGATGAGATGAGCGATAGCCAAGCTCTCTGAGAGCTGAGGCTGGGATCACTGAGATATTGAAGTGGAAAAGGCCTGGTTGCTGCCTGGCATATGGTAGATGTTCCCAAAATACTAATTTTCACTCATCACTTGCTCACTTGCTTTGCTGACTTCTTCTTCTCCTTCTCCTCCTTCTTCTTTTTCTCTCCTTGGCTGTATATGCAAGTGTTATGTACAAGTTTCCAGGACAGGGGTTGAACCTGCACCACAGCAGTGACCCAAGCTGCTGGAGTGAAAACCCTGGATCCTTAACCCATTGTGCCACAAGGGAACTACCTGCTTTTTATTTCTTATTTTCCTTTTAAGGCTGCATCTGTAGCATATGGAAGTTCCCAGGCTAGGGGGTCATTTAGAGCTGCAGCTGCAAGCCTACCCCACAGCCATGGCAACGCCAGATCAGAACCTCATCTGTGACCTATGTCACATCCTTAACCCATTGAGTAAAGCCAGGGATTGAACCCGTGTCCTCATGGATATTAGTCGGGTTCTTAACCCACTGAGCCACAACAGGAACTCTGTTGCTTTGTTTTTTCATTCCCTGATATAAGGTTTCATATTGTAAAACATCAATGGAATAAACTATTCTTGTTTTTTAGATGATAGTTACCGTCCTTGTGAATATGTTGCTTAGGGAGGGTTTCAATGGAAAATTCCATATTTTTAATTAAAAAAAATCCTTAAGTGTGTCCCAGACACCGGACATAACTAGAAATTAAATACATTTAAAAAATCCTCAGTTGGCTCCTCAAACACTTGGAGGTGTTTTCAGGTATTTGAGGTTCTTCCATGTATAAAATATACAGTGTTTTTGTAATACTGGTAATTTGGTGACAGATGCTGCTGAAATTCCATATAATAGAGTATGTAAAAACGAGGAAGCAATTAAGGCATTTTTAGTTCCCTCTGAGGCTTGCAAAAATTGCTTAAATACAGCTATCCAAAACAACATACATTTTTTATCAAAGCCAAATTTAAATGTTATTTAATGCTCAACCTTTTGGCCGGGAATAGATGTCAAGTTTTTCTTTTTATTGTTATTTTTAATTTAAACAAATGTTGCCTTGGATTGCTTTCCCTTTAGCAGAACATTTGTGAGTCTCAGAGGAAACTCCAAGCATGCTTTTTTCTTGCTATAACATTTACAAAGGAGACTAGTTGAAGGGTGTGCTGCAAATAGCAAATGCATGCCACAGCAAATGGCTCGGTCATTTCCCACTTTTTTCTCCTTTATGTTTGTGCCATTTGGAATCCCACCCACATTTCAGGGTCCAGCTGAATTTGCTTGCAGTGGAAAGAGCCTAGATTTTTGCCACCACAGGGAAAATTGTAATAGCGAGGCGCACAGGCTGGGTTAGGGTTAGGGTTAGGGTTAGGGTTAGGGTTAGGGTTCTCTGTTCGAATCTCTGGGACTGCTTGCTTAAACTTGTCAAGCCTCACTCTTTCCTTCTGTGGTACTTTATGCTATCGATGAGAAGAGAACCAATGTAATGGTCAGCTCTTGTTACTGCTGCCCAACATCTAGCCCCCTTGGTCTGGGACTTGCCCTCCAATTGTGCTTTTGGATATCCTATGCTGACATTGCCTCTCCTGGCTCATTCTCCCAGGTGTGTGGTCCTGCAGGAAAACACACATCTTGAAGGGCCAGCTCTCCAACAAAACAGCCTCCAGGCCAAATGTCCTTGGGGATCTCATGCTCTGCAAACCCCTGGGCTTGGAATGGTCAGGACAAATCAAATCAAAATAAAACAAAATGTTCCACACTCACAATTTTCTAAATTAATTTGACCAGAGAAATCATCCCCCACCTTTAAACATTTTTCTTTCTTTCCTTTTTTTTTTAAATTAAAGTATAGAGGGTTACAATGTTGTGCTAATTTCTGCTATGCAACATAGTGACCCAGTTACACACACACACACACACACACACATTCTTTTTCTTATATTATCTTCCATCGTATTCTAGCCCAAGAGATTAGATATAGTTCCCTGTGCTGTACAATAGGACATCGTTGCTTACCCATTTTAAATGTAACAGTTCGCCTCTACCAGTCCCAGACTCCCTGTCCTTCCCAGTCACTCCATTCACTCCCCCTTTGGCAACAACATGTCTGTTCTCCATGTCTGTGAGTCAATTTTTATTCTGTAGTTAGGTTAATTTGTGCAAGAAAAAGAATGAAATAATGGCATTTGCAGCAACATGGATGCCACAAGACATTCTCATACCAAGTGAAGGAAGTCTGAAAGAGAAAACAAATACCCTATGATATCACTTGTATGTGGAATAGAAAATATGCCACCGCTGACCTTGACCATTTCTGTAGGTAAGGCTGCAGTGGAGTAGGGGTGTTGTGGATTTGCCGGACATCCTCATGGACACTATGTTGGCTTCTCGACCCACTGTGCCATAATAGGAACTCTAATTTTGTTTTCCAGATATAAAAATTTGGGGTGGATTTGAAATAAAGAATTCTGTATGTCTCACATCCAGAGACAATAGGGACATGGTTTCCAAAGCAGGGAGAAGACATGAAATACTGGGACAATTGTGGCAATAGGGCCCATGGGACTGGTATCGCAGCACCCTTCTCCCGGCTGAAGCAGACCCCGCATGGCTGCTGTCGATTGTGAATATCTGGGGCCCAGCTCTAGTGATCAATGCCATAGATGGTTGCATGTTCTTCCATTCTTCTGAAATGCCTTACCTCTCTTAAATCTAATGACCTATACTCTAGTAATTGTGGTTTTCCACTAATTAGATTGCTTAATCAAGTACCCTGATTCAGAAAAATGAACTGAATTTCTTGATCAATTGTTGGGAAATGCTGATTTGCAATGCCTTCTCCTTCTTATTATAAATGATACGCAGATCTTATCTGGCACATATTCTAGAAAAGTGGAACCAGAGAAGAAGAAAAGAAATAAGGGACTGAGAGTGTTGCCATGGCAGCCAAGCTTTCACCTCAAGCAAGTTGGGAATGGATGTTTCACTTCCAAGTTCACCTCCTTTGATATCACAGCAAATTATACATCAAGATGCTCAACTCTTTAAGTTTTATAAAAAGAAAAAAACATCTTCTCTATTCCCCTTCAAAGTTTCAGGTTTCTAATCTTCATAATATCCTACATTTTTGGATTGTAATTACCAAGATGCATGACAAACATACTTTAAAAAGCTATGATCTCTGGCAAAGGCAGCCTGACAAGCTGCTTTGGTCTATGTCCATGTGTCCTCAATGAGGTCCTTTGGCAAGAGCCTCTGAAGAAATTTTCATCTCTCTTGAGCCCAGATCCTAATTTTCTCAAAAATGCTTCTCCATCCTCCATATGGATTTTTCACATGATCTATATCTGCTGGGCCAAAGAGGTCCAAGTTCAAAACCTACATTAACATTTTTACCTGAGAGGTTGATCCTGACATCATCATTGGGTTCATTACTTTCTCCTTGTCCTTGGCTTCTACCTGACTAGTTTTTCCTTTGGTCATTGTTTTTTTTAATGGCAGTAGACTGATATTTAAAGCACACACACAGACACACCTATACACACACATACACACGCACATGCATAGTGAGTTTAGAAAGTTGCAAAGGAAGCCAAGCTCAATGCACAAATTGGTACAGTAGTAGCAATATGTCCTGAGCATCAGATGACGTTTATCCATCCCACCCTCAGGTGACTTGAGAAGAGACTTAACCTGCAAATATTTGATGTAACAAAGACTGATGTTGAAAAAAAGTGTACCTTCCCTTTCCTCCAGGCTTCCTCGTGTAGCCATAGGAAACAGAAGCTACAAGAAATTGTGTTGTACTTGGAGTCTGGAAAACAGAGTCCCCAACTCAGCCTGTGCGTCACCGCCTAAAGTGCTCTGTGGACCTTGGCCAAGTCTCTTGATCTCCCTACCAGTTCCTTCAACTTTCAAACAGCCCTTGTTCTACCTGTTTCAAAGATGTAGGCTTATAATGCAAATTCTCTTGGGACTTGTCAAATATTGCACATTAACATTTATTTTTATCTCACCATGAGCAAGTAACCCTTTAAACTTCAGAGACTTTATTGCTTATCCACAACTGAAATTCTCATCTGTCTTCAAAATTGGATTCTATACACCAGTTGGAAAGAACATATTCTTTTAGGTGGTGCACCAAACTCAGGCTGTTTGTATATAGACAATAACCTTCATTTATCAAAAAGTGGGTAAACTTTTTGATACTGCGTAAACAACACAACTGAGAAATATTTGAATTGACCTTTCTTTCAGTTAACTTTGCTACCTTGGCCCCCATCCTTTTTGATTAGTTTCATGTTTGACTGTGTTCACAGGCTTAGATGTGTCCTTGACTTTTCACGGTGCGTGAGAGTGTGGCCTGGGTGGGGGTGGGGTATGTGTCCTTACCTAGTACTGGTTTTATTTAGCTCATCTTACTGACTGAGAGGACAGCTGTTTGGTTGCAATAGGGGCATGCCTCCTTGGAGAACTTTCTAAGTCAACCAGATGCATGTGAATGCAGTGTGTCCTCCAGTGGGTGAGGTCTCTCATGCCGTTATCTGTTTTTTGCTTAGAGCTGTTAACCTACAACATGCACTGATGTCCCTTCAAGAACCACTTCTTGAGCTGCAAGGACTTCTTTCCTAAACCCTATGGCAGGCTGGCAGGAAGGGAAGTAGAGATTCAAGAGAAGAGGGATGGTTCTTATTTCCAACGAGAAAACCAGGGCTCTGAGAATTTAGACATACTCAGCAAGAGATTGAGTTGTGCCTGCAGCACGTAAATCCTGACCCTCAAATCAATACGACTCTCCTTCCTCACGCTGTGTGTAAATAAGCATGCCCCTGGGGGTCTAGCATAAAATGACCTGCGTTGGAAATGTCCAGTTATTGGAATCCTCTCTATTTTTCAAGGTCTCTGTACTGCTTCATCTGGAAAATCTTCCTGTTTTTCTGCTGAACCTAATCTCTCACACCTCCAAAATCCACCTCTCTAGGCTATCCCTTTATATGATTCTACGTGCCTGACTTATTTCCCCCACAAGAAATTATACTTCATTATTTAATATCCTTCCATAGGGTATAGCTTACTTACACAGATGTATAGCCAATGAATTAATTTGTGTGGCAGGGCTGAATAAAAGCATTAAATAGACCAGAAATTTTACTTCTAAGTGTCTACCCCAGAGAAGTGCCCACACACAGACTTGCATGCAAATGTTCATAGCATTTTTATTCCAGACAGCTTCTGAAGTAGAAGCATTTATGCCCATCAACTGGAAAATGGAGATACACAATTCAGTGTACTGATGCAATGGAATAAGAAGAAATATGTTGTGGATTCAGGCTGTGTCATAGATCAACCTCAAAAACATGATGCTAAATGAAAGAAGTCAGACACAAGAGGCCACATATTATGATTCCATTTATATGAAGTGTCCAGAAAATGAACATTTTATAGAAACATAAAGTAGATCAGTGGTTGTCTGGAGCAAGGGGCAGGAATGGAGATTACTGTAAATGGCACACAGGATCTTATTGGGAGATGACTTTAGAAAACTGAGTTATGGTGGCGGTTATATCCCTCAGTAAATTAAGTAAAATTATTGAATTGTGTACATGAAGGGAGTGGATTTTATGATATGTGAAATATACCTCAAGAAGCTGTTTAAAAAACAAAACTGTCTCCAAGGCTATGGTGGCTATTCTAGAATTTAAAAAGTTACAGAACAGCCTGCCAATTCATGTAACTCTCAGTGGTACCTTAAATAGGCGTTAGAACTGTGAATCAATAATCATGTTTCTATTTTCTCCGTGTTGGGATAATATTCATATTTCCTCTTAATATTGTTGACTGAAAAAATAAGCACAATGTGAGAATTGTGAGTTAAGTTTTATTTGGGGCAAAGTGAGAACTATAGCCTGGGAAACGGCATCTCAGAGAGCTCTGAGGAACTGCTCCAACGAGGCAAGGGGGGAGGTCAATATATATATGATCTTAGTGAAGAGAGGGTACATGCAGTCAAGGTCATGTTTTGGCAGAAGCTTTCTGCTACTCATGAGGAGAAGATGTCACCATGAACGATTTTAGTGCTTTTCTAGGTATGGGAAGATGCAAGAATTTGGGCTCATAACCTTCTGGAAATATCTAACTATCTGAAGACTTGTTCTGCCAGTTTTTACCCAAGCGCAGAGTGCCTTCTTCCTGGTGTCCACCTTGAACTCCTTTCAGGGTGTACTGAAGGTCAGCAGCTGCAGTGGCTAATGACTTAATCCCTGTACAAGCGGATGGTAAGTACCAAGTTTTAGCTGGCAGTATGAGGAATAAAGACTGATCACACCACAAGCAAGTGACCTGTGGTCCCTCATCGACTGTATTTTTAATTTTTTTTCGTTACCTAAACATATGAATAAAATAACTATGAATGATCAATGAATCTTGATAACACTAGAAAAACAAAACAAAACAGAACAAAACAAAAATCAACAGAGAGATTGATTCTGCTAATGAGAAGTCCACTGGAGAAGACGGCAATGGGGCTGGCCTTCTTGCTCTAAATTTACTCACTGACTGTTTTCCTAGAAAAGACTCTGTGGTATGCCCTCTCTAGAAATAGCTCATTAAGGCTTTTGCATAATGGATGGTGGAGTAGTTTGCAAAGGAAAACATAATTAGTCACGCAACTGTGTCCTTCAGCCTGAATGACAGGACCATTTCCTAAGAAACAAGGCATTCAAAATAGCGTGAGGTGTGCCCTTTGCTAGCGGAAAGGAGACTGGATATTTTCACTCCAGTGCATTTCAACTATCCGAGGCAACATCCTCTTAGGCTTGAAAAACCGCTCCCAAAATCTACAAACTGTGTATCATATTAGGTCTAGAGCTATTTAGAAAAGGAAACCCTTGAAGCCAACTGGAAGAAGCTATTCACTCCTATCAGGTAGTGGTGCTTATTATTCTTGGGCAGGTCACCAGTGACCTTTGCCATGGTTTACCAGCCAACTTCTCCATGATATTGAAGGGAAGCGCTGGCAGAGTACCCCAGCCTCTGGCACACTTTGCCCTGGCCACTTTCATTTTCAGTGTTGGGGTGGGTGTGCAGTAATTATGAGCATTTTCTGGTGGAGACATGATTTTGGCTTTTTTTCTTCATAATTTTTTTTTTTGTGGTATTTAAAGACCTACTACTTCAAAAATAGTTTAGAATGTCTTTTGGGTAGCTTAGAATTTAAAATTACACATATATAGGGAGTTCCCATCGTGGCACAGCAGAAATGAATCCGACTAGTATCCACAGGGAGGCAGGTTCGATCCCTAGCCTCGCTCAGTGGGTCAGGGATCTGGCGTTGCAGTTAGCTGTGGGGTAGGTCACAGATGCAGCTCAGATCCTACATGGCTGTGGTGCAGGCCAGCAGCTATAGCTCCATTAGACCCGTAGCCTAGGAACCTCCATATGCTGTGGGTGCAGAGCTAAAATGCAAAAAAATATACATACATAATTATATATGCTTATGAAATATAAAATACATTGTGTGCATAATGAAATAATCAGAAGGTAGCCAATATCAAAGAGATCTGGAAGTCTTGGAAGGTAAGTGCTGGTTAGGGTTTTAGAGATGTAAGTTGAACTCCTTCATTTTGAGAAGAGGAATTTAAGCCTGAAGTTGATGGCTCTCCTAAGGTTACACACATCACATTGGTAGCAAAGCCAGGACCATATTGAAATCATCCAGATTTCTCCTCATCACACCGAGCACCCTGCAGGCCATGTCCTTCCCTCTTCTTCCTAATGCACTTTCTCTAGATGTGGCACTTACTTCTAATAAAATCAACATGCAATTACCCATTCATTCATCCACATATTTATTCAATGAAGATATATTAAATGATGACTATTAGTCAGATGTAGTGTTAGGGTAAATTCACAGACATTTTAAATTGATAGTTAAGGTAAACAGCCTTGTCAACCAGCTTGTTATAAGGAGTCATTCCAACTGCTTATTTTGTCTATGAATTTCAAGGATGGTGATTTGGATTTGGCACTTAACTCATCCATGATTTAAAAATGCCCGATGTTTTTTTAAGGAAAGTTGAGAGAAATTGCTTCTATAATATTTGTTTTTGTTTCAATCTTTCTGAAATGCTTGCAATTTTCTACTGTCATCAGAACAAATTATACAAAATAAGGGTCACAATGAAATACATTTGCATTCATTTGCACAGCAGATATTTTGAAATGTGTTGCGTGAGTCACTGTGATAGGGTCTAGAGAGGGACAAAACGGAGAGAGAAAGCATGCCTGACCGGCACCCTCTTGGTCCTTACTTCATGGATTTTGGGGGAGAAGACTAGCCTTATTCAGATAATCACTCAAGTAAATCAGACATCGCAACTGCAGTACATTCCCTAAGCAGGATTCAGGTTGCTTTGGCTCTCTGAGTAGCACAAGGGGACACAAGTGCTGATGGTGAGGGACTTGACTTGGTCACAGAGGTTAGAGGCATTTCCCTTGACGCAGAGATGCCTGAGCTGAGAAGTCCTGTTGTGAAAAGGCAAGTGCCCTTGAGCACAAAAAAAGATGGTGACATGAGATGAAGCCCACAGCACTGCAGGACTTTTGCTTTATTCAAAGAATTATGGGGTAAGATCAGAGGATTCTAGTTATGAGAGGGGAATAATTAAAGTTGACCGTTTCCTGAGGAATGGGCTATAGGGGAACAACGGTGAAGGCAGGTAGATCATTCAGGAGCTATTTGTAGCCTAAGCTTGAAGGTGGCAAATAAGGAAGAAAGAAGACAGCATAAAGAGCTATTTAGGAGTGATTATAATAGGGGCAAGCAATGAAGGGGTTTGTGGGGCCATGGAAAAGAAAGGGCGTAAGGAAAATCCTAAGTTTCTGACCGAAATAATTAAGTGGGTTAGTGTGTTCATTGCAACAATGAACTCTGGCAAAAGATAAGATTTAGGGCAAAAAATATGAGTCTGGCCTTGAATATGCTGAGTTGCAGTAGTGTTGAGATACCTAAGAGGTGACCGTAAATAGACAGTTAGATATAGGGGACTCTAGATGTAGACTGGCTCTCTTCCAAAAGTGGTCCCCTAAAATTCACATCGTAAATCATTTGCCCAGCAGAGAACTAATCTTAATGCTTCTGATCCCAAGGCCAGAAGTCCTAGGGAAGTTTCTCAATGTCTTGGTTTCTGTCTGTCAGAAGCCAACACTGCATAAAAATAATTGTAGCAGGAAGTAAGTCTAGATGGGGTCATGGACTATCTTGCAGCTTTTATGAGAGTGATATGACTTTTGGAAAAGGGCAACTACCAAGAGGAGGGGGAAGAGGGTGACAGATAATAACACACAATTTTACTCTAATGGTTCAAGGTTAATTCAATGTATGAAACTAACCTCGGGGTGGATCTACTTTTCAGTATTTTAGGCATTCCCAGGAGATTTTCAACGTAGGGAATGGGAGAGCAGAGGGCTAAAAGACAATGAAGGCAGCCTGGGGAAATATACAAAGGAATGCCTTGCTATGAGTATTATATTACATGGTATTGTCATTCTATATTTCTGTGCCTGTCTGCTTTAACAGACTGCAACATTCCTGAAGGCTGGGATCATTCCTTATTTATCCCTGTGTTTAAAGGGACTACAAAAATACCTGCTCAAAAGTTCTTGATAAGTTAGTTACTGAATAAATACATTAAGAAAAAACACATGCACGAAGTTCCTGCAGTAGGTTAAGAATCTAACTGCTGTGGTTCTAGTCATTGAGGATGTGTGGGCTCAATCCCCAGGTCGGTGCAGTGGGTTAAAATGTAGTTCACAGCTGTGGCTTGTATTCAGTCCTTGGCCCTGGAACTTCTGCATGCCACGGGCATGGCCAAAAGACAAATAATTTTCTTTTTTCTATACCCATGGCCAGCCAGGGATTGAACCTGTGCTATAGCAGCGACCAGAGCCACAACAGTGACAATACCTGATCCTTAACCTGCTCCACCATTGGGGAATTTCAATGTTTTTTAAATATAGTTTTCCTAAAAATATTTGGCGCTTCTGCTTGTTAATTCAGCCCATCAAGATTAACTACAAGTCTTTTTCATGGAATTTTGTTTCATTGAAAAAGCACCTTCTGACATACCCCTCTGCTATGTTACTGTAAATAAAAATATACATCAGACTTGGGTCCTTGCTTGCTGGATTTTGTATCTGGATATGTAGAGGAATACAGCAGAGAATTTTTCTGAAGTGACAAGGGACACTTGCATTGAGCTTTGGAGGATAAATCTGTGAGATGGATGCATATGTGGGTGCAGAGGTAAAGTGCTAAGAAAGAGCAGCTGGAGAGGATGGCTCCTTCTCTTTAGTAATAGCGGTAGCTTTCAGTTAAAAATGTGTGGTCATTTGTTGCCTGTAAAATTATGGCATTACTGCTGCTCAGGACAGATTAGATAGACAATGGCATTTCTAAAAGGACACCAGGAGACCAAGTGAGAACCTCAGGTTAAATCATATCACTCCTGGGTGAGCTTATGAAAATCTCATTTGTAACATGCCTAATACTCCAGTGTCCTCTTTCAAAGCTGCACTATCCTACGGTATCGCAGGGCTGCTTTGATGCAACATGATGTAATCTTGATGTATTATCCTTGGCTATCTGTGTGCCTTTTGTTATAGTGAATATTCATATGTTAATACAAAGATTTCTATGATCTTCACTTTCTTTTAATAAGTCGAAATGAGATGAAACATATGGAAACTCATGATAATGGCAGAGTGCCAAAATTGGATTGAAAACACAAACAAAGGGAAGCTGGAGTAGAATACATTCCAGGAAAAATATCAACATGAACTTATAATGAAAATAGTTATCAGGAGTCACTCTGTGCCAGGATTGTATAAGGTGATTCTCACCTTAACTCCATATGGTGAGTGCCAAGACTCTTCTCCTTTACCAATAAGAAACTGAAGTCAAGAGAGGTTAAGTGATTTTCTCTAGGTGGCACAGCTAGTAAGTGCTGGAGCTTGGATTTGAACCCAGGTTGTCAGGCTCCAATGCTCTTAATCTCTATTTCTGTACAGTCTTGTTTTATTTGAGGCTCCTTGTTTTATTTGAGACTTTCACAGCAGAAGTTTTCATTAACTGCTTCATTCATTTGGTCATTGGCTCAGCTTTCCCCAAACACTATCCAAGTTTTAGTCACAGAGCCATACGCTGGAGTGGCAGTCAAGGACACGACATGCTCTCCGTTATCCAGGAGCTCATTCTAGTTGGGGATAGTTTACAAGGCATTTTGCACCTGTGCCGTGTACCTTGAACTGCACAGAAGATCGGAAGGATGATACCCACTTCCATGCTGCAGAAGAAGCTGAAGCTGAGGAAAGCAACGGGACTTTCTTGGAAGTTTCCAGCACTTGGTAAGTGTCAGGGTTTGGATTCAGAGCCAGGTTTTCTAACCTGGAACTAATGTTCTTGGACACCTTTCACACATAAACTGGTAATTGTGACTCACCATTGAATAGCTGGGTGATCTTGAGTGAGTCAGTTACCATTTTGGGATCTTAATTTTCCCGTCTATAAACAGAGGCTCATGACATGATTGAAGGTCTGTTTCTGTTCTGATATATTTAATTACAGTCATAAAGCTACTAATTATTCAAGATGGGGATATTGGTGATTCAATACTGGATTTTGAAATGTATCGTTATTAGCTTGTCAGTTCAGAGCATTTTAATTAAAGTTAATAAAGCACCTACCCTGAGAGCTAAGAAAGAGGGGATGAGGGATGATGATGACAAGCCTTTCAGGGTGTCATGGGACTGAGAGATACAAACCAACTAACTCTACACGAGGACTAGGTTTGAGTCTGTATCTTGAATGTTTCTAGAAATCAAAATCCTGATGAAGGGCTAGTGAATCACTTAGTGGACTGGCCAGCAGGGACCTAGGTATGTTTGGGGTAGGTAGTGTTCTTCCCAAAGACAGTTTTGGCTTGAGGACACAGCCTTGACAATCAGTGTCTAAAGATGTCATGTTGGTCAGTTTGCCTATGGTCTATGTCTGAGTCTTAGGGAAATGGGAACGACTAGTAAAAAAAGCTAAAACAGCATTTCATCCACCTGTAAGAAAACTCTAAGATGTGGAGGAACAAAGCAGCTCTGCTTTAGAACCTGCTATGAGATGGCACTCAAATGGGGGGGAGGGTGTTCTACATTGCTCACATTAGCGTGGAAGACATTTTAGTAAGCCTAAAAGTGGCCTCCAAAAAGACATGTCCAAGTTCTAGTTCCTGGAACCTGTGACTGTTACCTGATTTGGAAAAAAGGATTTTTGCATATGTAGCTAAATTAAGGATCTTGAGATGAAGAGATAACTGGTTTATCTGAATGGACCCTCAATCCAATCTCGTGTCCTTATAAGAGATATACAGAGAATAAGACACATACGGAGGAGAAGGTGATGAGAAGATGAAGCAAAGTATGAGTCAAGGAAGCCAAGGAATGCCAAGACCACCAGAAGCAATGACAGACTCACCTCCAGAGGCACCAGAGCCTGTTGCTATCTTCATTCTACTTCTTCCCTCCAAAACTGTGAGAGAATACATTTCTGTTCTTTTAAGCCACCAAGTCCATGGTAATTTGTTACAGCAGTTACAGGAAACCAATATGGACACCGGCACCTTGGGACATGGTGCCCCACAGACGTGGTGGGACCAAGTAGGAGTGAAAGGGGTGCCCAGTCAAGGGGGCTGTGGTCACCACAATGATGCCTTGTCTGGTGAATTTCCCATGGTAACTGTAAATAAACATTTCTTGAAACCCAAACACAACTTAATGGGAAGGTATAATTTTTAAGGAAAGACTGAATGTGACCCCAAGTGTACCTAGGGACTGGTAAAGCCTGGTAAACCAGGATAACCTCCCTAGAACACAAAGCAAGGAGAACTATGAACAGTGATCTAGTAGAAAGGTACAGATAATTAACACAAAAGACAACAACCCCCACGTACTTGATAGGAATATCTAACACTTAATCTCCCACTGGTGCACAATTCTGTGATCAAGTTGTATTTCATCTTGTTCTGTGTCATCCGGTACATGCTTTCCAAGATCTCTGTAGCTGGAAAAGAGAGAGATGGAGGAGACATACTTAGTCTCAACTTCCTTAACAGAAAGGTATACACATCACTTCCAGTTATGATCAATTGACCAGAACTAGCCATATCATCCCAAACTAAAACGAATTACAAGAGAAGATGGGAAATGCACATGGATGGAGAAACCATGTATACTTGGGAGCATTAATGGTCTTTGCCACATATTGAATTTAACTTTAACATAATTTTCACTGTAAGACCTAGGCTATTGTTGGGCACCCAATGACCTTAATTAGCAATTACTTCTTTTTTTTTTTCCTGCTTTTTGGGGCTGCACCCGCAGCATATGGAGGTTCCCAGGCTAGGGGTCGAATTGGAGCTACAACTGCCGGCCTACACCATAGCCACAGCAATGCCAGATCCGAGCCATGTCTGTGACCTACACCACAGCTCACAGCAACGCTGGATCGTTACCCACTAGCAAGGCCAGGGATCAAACCCGCAACCTCATGGTTCCTAGTTGGATTCGTTAACCGCTATGCCACAATGGGAACTCCAGGAATTACTTCTTGAACTAATTGGTTCAAACATAAAATGCTTTTAACACTTAAGTTGAATTCATGGTTCTCTGATTTCCATAGGATAAGATTCTGATATAAAGTATTTCATTTTCTTATATTCTCTTACAATTAAGCAAGAAAAATAATCAGTAAACTAAGCTTTTTGATTAAGAAATAAAATGAAAAAAATTCCAATGGTCTTAAAGAATCTTAAATTACCAGAGTTTGTACTTAGGGCGGTCTTGATTTTGGCAGTCTTGATTACTTTTCACAGATGAGGCAATTGTAAAAGGAAGCTTCATTAGGGATTTTAAGGACAGTGATGCTAGAAGAAAATATGGCTTTTTCCTTAGCAGCAGCACATTCTACACAGTAGGCTATGAGTTGGTCAAGTGGAATCAAGAGAAGCAGAGTATTTTGTTTACTCCAAAGAAAGAGGAGGAAGAAATGGCCCTGTGTCGCTTACCGTTGGACAAGAATGTTGCTAGGTACTTTTTGTTTATCTCATTTGATGATTACTACCAACCCCACTTAGTAGCCATCATTCTCCTTTGATTACCACTAAAGAAACTGAGGCACAGAGGTTTCGGAAGGCCAAGAGCACACAGCTAGTGAGTAGAACAATAAGCCATAAAATTGGGTCCCTCTACATTTGGTTTTCTCATCCTTCCTCCTATAGCACGTTGTCTCTCTTGTTAGAAAATCAGTCTCTTGTGCTTCATTAGTAGTCAGTGCTGTTGGAAGAGCTGGGCTGCTATTGTTTAAGGACTTTGTGACTGCAAAAATGGAACCCAGATCATGAGCTACAGAAAAATCTGTTCCCCTTTGGAGGGTCTTTTACAAACAAACTATTTGTTTTTGTCAAGGACAGGTTTTGGTTTCATGGGATACGACTTTGTTTTCAACGACTCATTAAAGAAAGATGACTTACTGCCCTGTTTTCTAAATCTAGTCACAGACCACAATCACTTGCAGGAAATGGAATGTTTACTTGCGTTTATTATACAAGGCTCTGGATATGAGCTGTGGGATTTTTACACCTCATAGCAACGGTATTACAATTTATTTACAACTTCATGTTGGCAGCTGCACAAACTCTTATGAAAAAGGACAATCACACCTTGGGGACCAGTAATTATAGGCAAAGGTATAAATTGGGCAAAGCAGTGTAAGCATTTGGCACTTAAGTTGAAGAGAATAGAAATGGCTCTGGCAATTGGACAGAAAGCCAGTCTCTTGTTCATTATGAGGCCATGAACTAATTAAACTGAACTTGTCAGAATAGACGGATGAATAGATTGAACTGGATTTTGGCACTGACTGGTCCCACACTCATGAAAACCAAGTTGTTTTAGTGATGTCATCATTTGGAACTTCTAACTATGATATCACTTTTGACAGAATTAATGTGGAATTAATACCATATGTACAAGCATTAATAGGTATTGACTTTGAACACTCAGTCATCATTTGAGGTTAGTTTTCAAAGGAAAACAATGAGATATGTCTTCCTAACATCTCTAGTTATCAGGTATCACCCCAGATTAGACATAATTTCAACACATTTATTTGAATTCCTCTGAGACAAATATATATGTGTTTTCTAAAAAAAAATATTTGCATAGGAACATGGTTTAAAACATGTTTTATTTGTAGTAATATTAAATCAGGGAATGAGAGGATTTCAAATTAAATTCACAGTTACCTTAAAAGAAACTGCCCTGAGGGTATTTTTTTTTAATTAAACTGTTGAATTTTAGTTAAAATTGAAACTAAGTCTTGAGATGTTCTTATTAGTCAAAGCAGTTGCTATGGTTTCTAATTTTCCAGAGTAAATGGGCTCTCTCTTCCTTTTTCTCACCAAAGTAGGTACTGCATAGGTGAAATCCGTCTTTCTTAGGTTTATCACGACAGCTCTTTTAAATCTTGGGGTGGGGTGTAGTAGTTTTCGTTCATTAAGCAAATATCTATTTGATGTCCTCCATATTCTGGGTATTTTTAATATCTCTTCAGATACCTTACAATTAATTGCTTGCATATGCGTAGAAATGGAAATGAAGAAAGCGTTATTGCATCTATGCAATGCAATGA
The DNA here is from genome assembly GCA_004024745.2 of Catagonus wagneri. NCBI lineage: Eukaryota > Metazoa > Chordata > Mammalia > Artiodactyla > Tayassuidae > Catagonus > Catagonus wagneri. The sequence continues at coordinate 2,100,265 of PVHT021183710.1, read as the reverse complement.
GCCTGGGTACGGAAGTCAAAGTGAGCTCAGGATAGAACCCTGAATAAATGGTGAAACTGGGATTAAGCCAGGTATTCTTTTGAAGAGTGCAATGCAATTTATTTAGCAGGATTCTCTATGAACCACTTATTACATTTATCTTAATCCTCACAATGGACCACTTTACAGTTAAAAAAATTGAGGGTTTGTTGAACATAATTGAGAGTTGAACTCACATCCATCCAACACCAATGGCTATACTTTTTCTAATAGTGTATGCTGATGACCCAGTACTCGTCATGCTTACAGGAAAGAAGTAAATATATCTGATGCAGAAGCAGCAAGTAAGGCTTGTGTTCATGGTAGGAAGACAACATGGTAGATTAGAAAATTTGGTTCCTGTACTGGCTTGTCCACACACTCACTGCCTCACTTGCTTTGGCAAATCCCACAGTCTCTTTGTGTTCCTTCTCTTCAATGCTAACATCTCCTCACTGGTACGCCCATGAAAACCTAAGCCAACCTCGGTAAGTGCTACAAAATACTGTTTAAATGTTTGTTATGATTCGTGATGGGTTGTGACATTTTCTCCAGGGACAAATCAATTGTCCTGTGGTTGTGAATAATTATTCTACAAAACACACTTGGTTTCTGAGAAAGTTTCACTATCCAGCGTGACATTATAACAAGGAATACCCTTTGTCGGTGTAAAGAATAGAAGGAAGGTAGAAGGTGAAATGCACAATGTCCAGGCCATCCTGCCAGCTTTGTCAGTCACTTGTATTGATTCCTTGGGGTAGACGAACAAATATCCTAAGCATAAGTTTCCAAAAAATGGGAATAATAACACTTCCCTCTGTGGATTGCTGTGATACTGCTGGGGCTGCCATAACAAAGCCCCATAAATTGGGTGGGTTAGACGACAGAAATTTATTGTCTCATAGTTTTGGAAGGTGAAAGTCCAAGATCAAAGTGTTGGCTGGCTTGCTTTTTTTCTGACAGCTGTGAGGAAAAAATCTGTTCCATTCCTTTCTTCTAGCTTCTGGTGGTTTGCTGGCAATCTTTGGTATTTTTTGGCAAGTAGAATTATCACCCCAATCTCTGCCTTTATCTTCACATATTTTCCCCTGTTTGTGTTTGCGTCCAAACTCCAATTCTTTGAAACATAGAGGTCATATTGGATTAAGGCCCAGTATGACGACCTCATTTTAAGGAATTACATCTGCAAGGACCCTATACCCAGATAAAGTCATTGAAGGCTACAGCTCCAACAGATAAATTTGGAAGGCGGGGGGGTAATTCAATCCATGCCAATTGTATGGATAAAGAAAGAGATAAAATGCCTAGTATGTTTGACTTGTAGTTGGTGCTTTGCGCTATCAGGATTTTACTCCTCTTGGTTAATGATGCTTTGGAGTTGGGGGGAGAATATAAAATGTGGAATTGAACTTTTTATGGCTCTGTATAGAAACTTTATCACAGGGACTGGAAGCAGTGTTTGTAGTAATTAATTACTGTTTTCTCACAGTTCCCTTGGACTTTTTCCTTAGTATGCGAGCTTTTGAGGGAAGTCCAGCCCTTCACACAGACCAATATGTCCTGCCCAGCCACCTGCTTTGGATTCAAGTTTTTTCTTCCAGATAACTCCCAGAGGTTTTATAACAGATGTGTAAAATATTCCAGGCTACATTTTCATCATGTATATTAAAATAAAAAAAACTTAGATGAAACGTTTTCCCTAATGCATTCTATACAAAGAGCATATTAGTGTTTCATTAGAAAAAGCAGGCTAAGTTTTACCAAGATATTATTAAACAGATATAAATGATAGCAATGAAACATAACCATTTATTTGATATCCAGTCTCATCTAGGCATGCTAATATACTGTTATTCACACAACCAACACTGAAAGGTAGATATTATCATTTCTATTTTATAGATGTAGAAAAGTGAAACATTAAATATACCATTGAAGGTCAACAAGTAGCAACTGGCTGAAGGTGACCTCAAGGTCAGCTGTGTGTTTTGGGTCCATGCTCATTCCACAATCCAATGTGGAAAAGGATGGTGTAAATGTTTGCTGTGTGGAAGAAAGCCTTATTCTCTAGGACTTCCCCTCTACCACTGTCATCTGGTATCCCTGAGTCTCCACTTCCTCAGAAAAATGGAGACAATTAATACCATTTGCCTAGGGATTAATGAATGTGAGAACCTATGATATAGGATTTAGTCCATGGTGGAGGCTCAGAATATTTTGTTGAAGCAATAAGACAATGAACAAACGAATGAATGAGTGAGTAAGAAAATGCATAGGAAGTCTGTTGAGGCTAAACATGAGTTCCTAAGCAAATATCAGGAAACATGAGTGTAGGTGCTAGAATTAATTTTCCTTTACCTCTGAAGATATTGAAAAGTCGAAACTTTAAAAGAAACCAGTTCCAACATAGATGCACGTGTTGAGCATTTGCTGTGGGTGAGGCCATGTACTAAATGTAGTCGTGTTTACTCCCCACAGTGACCCCTTGAGGTAGAAGTTAAGCAGCTTGCACCTGCCACTTCGAACTCAGGCAGGCTGGCTCCACATATGGCTCTTACCTGTCACGTTCATGACCTTTCTAGTGGAAAGATCCACACACCTAGAACAAGTGATTAAGCTTAGACTCTTGGGTTTGTTTCTTACCAGTCTGTGCAGAGTTGAGTGAGCCGCCTAAACTCTGTGCTTCAGTTTTCTCCGTAAAATGGAAATTATTATCTACCTCATAAGGATGGAGTGAGAATTAAGGTGAATTAATTTCTATCAAATGCTTAGCACATTTTTTGGCACATAGTAAGTGCTCGATTCAGCCAATAACCATATGTTAACTGTGACTGTTGTGCTATTTGGGGAGATTAAAGTCACAACAGGACATTAGATGAAGACCTCTAGCTTCATTCTCTATTATAAGTCTTAGAATCTCTAGTGATATCCAAGCATTTTAGCACAAGGACAGCTGGTTTGACTCAAATTCTTAGAAACTGGTAACCATAAAAATAGTCTTCTATAAAGAAACAAAGCTGAAATTTTTCCTGGTAAATCACTGAAGCTCTCCCATAGAAACGTATTTTTGTTGCTTCGTGTGATTTTAGGATTACTGATTCATCGTAAATCTGTTTTTTGATAATTTTACAATAGTAAGCATACATTAACATTTACTGTAGTCTGGGCACTCTTTGCATGTATTATTTAATTCTTAAAGCAAGTCTATGAAAATAATATTCTTTTATTCTCCTTTGTGTAAATAAAGGAACTAAGGCACAGAAGGTTTAAACAACTTGCCAGATTCACTTAGCTGGTAAGTAGGAAAGCTATGATTTGATCTCTAGATGTCTGACTCAAGTACTCACTCATATAACCACTCTGATTAACTATTTCTATAGCACTAAGATTCATATTTATATAAATGAAAATAGCAAACATGTTTCTCTCATTTTATAAAATCAAAATTAATTTTAACTTCTATGTTTGGGTAATTCAAATTTATAACACCGATGGACTGTTCATGCTACCCCCAAAGGACCTGGAATTAAAAAAAAAATCACAGTTTATGATCGTCTCCTTGTGGTAGACAAAATAAGAAACCCCTGTCCAAAGATGTTCACATCCTCATTCCCAAGATCTGTTACTTTACGTGGAAAAAGGGGCTTTGAAAATGGGATTAAGTTAAGAATCTTGAGATGAGAAGATTATTATGGATTATCTGGGTGTTTACAGTATAATCACAAGGCTGTTATAAGGGGGAGGCAGGAGAGTGAAGGAGGAGATGTGAAGACAGAAGCAGAGGTGAGAGGGGAGAATGAGAGAGAGAGAGAGATTTGAAGATGCTACACAGCTAGCTTTGAAGATAGAGGAAGAGGCTATGAGCCAAATTAAAAAAAAAAAAAAGAAAAGCAAGTTGTCTCAAGAAGCTGGAAAAGGCAAGGAAGCAAATTCTTCTCTGGAGCCTCCAGAAGTCATGCAATTCTTCTGACCCATTTTGGACTTCAGACCTGTAAAATAATCTTTTTAAAAATGTACCATTTTAGCTTCTAAATTTGTTACAGTAGAAAAGGAAAATAATTTACCCCTGTGTGGCACTCAGTGGATTTTGTACTGACTGCATGGATTTTCCTCTTTTCCCCCCACCTGCATAGTTTTCTCCCTCGCTCAAAGGTAAAAGAGAATGAGCCAGCAATTCTCCTACTAGGCATATGGGGAAAAGATGTGAAAATATATGTCTCCACAAAAAATTGCACTCAAGTATTTATAATAGCATTATTTATAAAAAAAAGTGGAAACAACGTAGATGTACATCAATTAATGAATGGATAAACATATTATAAATTCATAATGAGACATTATTCAGTGACAAAAATGAATGAAGTAGCTATAAATGGATGAATGAATCTTGAAAATATTATGCTAAGTGAAGGAAGCCACTCATATTAGACCACAATTATATGCTTCCATTTATATGAAAGGTCCAGAATAGGCAAATCTATAGAGACAAAAAGCTTAGTAATAGTTCCCAGGGGCTGGAAATAGGAAGTGGAAGGTGGGGAGTGATTGCTAATGGGTATGAAGTTTCTTTTGGGGAGTGATGAAATTCTGCTCAGATGAAAAAAGCACAAGACAATGCCATTTTCAGCAAAATGGATGAAACCAGAGATTCTCATATGAAAGTCAGAAGAGAAAGATGCATACCATACGATATCAGTTATATGTGGAATCTAAAATATGGCACAGATAACCCCATCTACTGAACAGAGACAGACTCAACAGTCCTAGAGAAAAGACTCATGGTTGCCAAGGGGGAGAGGGGAGGGAGTGGGATGGATAGGGAGTTTGGGGTTAGCAGATGCAAACCATTATATTTAGAATGGATAAGCAATGAGGTCTTACTGTACAACACAGGGAACTATGTCCAATTTCTTGGGATAGAACATGATGGAAGATAATAGAAAAAGAATGTATATACATATATATATATATATATATATATATATATATATATGAATCACTATTCTGTACAGAAGAAATTGACTCAATACTGTAAATCAAGTATACTCTAATAAAAATAAAATAAAAAAGGAAAAAGTTCTGTAGTTATACTGTGGTGAGAGTTGCACAACTCTGTGAAAATACTAAAAATCACTAAAGTGCACACTGTGAAAAAGTGGATTTTATAGTATGTGAATAATATTTCAATAAAGATAAAAAAGATAGAGTTGGATATTTACATTCTAAGAAATATTATATATATATATGTATATATAGTATTTAACAATGTTTTATTTTACTAGTACTGAAGAAGATCGCCATTTAAGCAAGTAATTTCCTAAAACACATGACCCTGGAGAGCCAAGTGCTGTAGTTAAGAAAAAACTATCTATATTACAGAAATACCATTCCGGGCAGTTCTGACATGAACTATGCAATAAAGTCTCAGTTTTCAGTGTAAAAAGATGACGTCTTGTTCGAATAGGGATAAATTCCAAAGAGGTCTAGAATACATGAAAATCATGTCATCCAAGATTTTACTCACCCAAGGGACCAAAATATTTTTGCTGGTCTAGTTCACCTTCTTTCCCACGTTTTACAATGTGTGATATTGTCAACAACATCAGCCTGCTGCACTTTTAGGAGAGGAGCTTTGGAAATGCCCATTACTTTTTATCTCTCAGTTTTCCTGGCAGCATTTAAGAACACATACACTTCTTTCTTCATTGTTGGCCCCATAGAATAGTAAATACTAAATAAATTCTTGAAAATATAGACCTGCACTTAATACATGAGTATCCAAAAGACGAGGATTGAATTCTGTCATTTAAAACAATACAGTGGAGTTCCCTTTGTGGCTCAGTGGGTTAAGAAGCCAACATAGTATCCATGAGGATGTGGGTTCGATCCCTGGCCTCAGTGGGTTAAGGATCTGGTGTTGCCATAAGCTGTGGTGTAGATTGCAGAAGCAGCTTGAGTCCTGTGTTGCTGTGGCTATGGTGTAGGCTGGCAGCTGCAGCTCCAATTCGACCCCTAGCCCAGAAACTTCCAAATACCACAGGTGCAGCCCTAAAAATAAAATGAAATAAATAATAAAACAATAAGGCATGTCTATACTATGCAAGTCTGTACAATGCAAGGATGACATTGGTTATAAAAAGAACAGGGAGAATGACTTCATTCAGAGTGTTCTGACGGTAAGAACAGAGGAAATATATGGTCGTCAGGGCTCGGGGGAAAGAATGGGAAGAAGAACATGTGTCTGCAACAAAAGAAACTATCTGGGAGATCTTGAATTTCTGGACTTGTCTTGAACATTCTTGTTAACCAACTCTTTGATGGTTTTTGATCCAAGATCATTAGTTTTTAATCCACCCATCAGTGGGTGATCAAACAACCTGTAGTCTCGAGTTCACCCTTTCAGAAAGGCTCTGTCCGTCCCCAACTCCTCTTGAGGACTGGGATTTGATTAGTAGAAATGTGGAGAGATGTCGCGAGAGTGACACTTCCGGCCCTTTGTGGTCCCTCACTCAGTTCTTCCTGAAGGGTTTTCTGATGACTGAGTTATGGACAAGAGACTGGATGCACATAGCCTGTTCTCTCCCCATTTCTCTCTTGGAAACCAGATTCCTACAGGAAGAACTTGCTTTCTTTGCTGCCCCAAGTAAGACAATTTTTGTAAAGATTTGCCTCCTGTGTGGTAGTCCAGTACAGCCTGTAGTGAGGTATGTACCATTGTACATAACTCTTGAGTTTATTGTGAGAAATTTTGGTTTCTCAGGTCCGACCTTTATTAGTTATTCAGTTGATGTTTTATCCTCTATCTTCCAACGTCCTTATTTTGCCCACCGTTGCTTCAGAATTTGGGTAGGAAATACACATGCTATTTGTCAGGAGCTCTGGAGGACCCTGACCTGCCTTTTGTCTTTTGACCTGGCTATTCTCGTCTCTTCTTGTTTACCCCATAGTGTCCTTTCCTGGCACAAGACTCTGCAGAATCATCTGACGTGCACAGTTTGGAAAGAATTGTCTCACAGGCATGTGATCACGACCCCTTCTTTCATTTTCATCTTTCTTCAATTTTTTTCAGGGTCTCACCTGCAGCATGTGGAGATTCCCAGGCTAGGGGTCAAATCGGAGCTATAGTCACTGGCCTATACCACAGCCACAGCGGCACAGGATCTGAGCCTCATCTGTGACCTACACCACAGCTCAAGGCAACACCAGATCCTTAACCCACTGAGCGAGGCCAGGGACCGAACCTGGTCCTCATGGATGCTAGTCAGATTCGATTCTGCTGAACCATGACGGGATCTCCTCATTTTCATTTATTTCTGTATTTTAAAAATCAAAATTTAAAGGAGACTTGTTCTAATAAAAATATAAATTTCTGAGACCCATTAACGAATCCAGCTGATCATTCTATAAAATGAATACTTATTAAGCATTTGAAACATTCCTTAGTTTGAGAATAGAATGTGGTCCTGGTCCTTCACCCTAGGAGTGTATCTGGCATATAGAAGGATAGATAGATAGAGAGATTCATCCATTCATCATCCATCTATCCTTATTTTCCCCAAATATCTGAACATACCCTTAAAATGCTCGGTATATAGTTATAAGCAAAACGGATGGAGAGAGTGTTTTGTCTGATGGAATATATTAATATTGGACTTCTAAAAATATTTTTATTTAAGTGCATTCACATTTTAATGTTCATCTACTGAATGCTTATTGTTATAAATTATATATAATATGCGTATATCACCTTTGCATCAAAGGAATTGGAAACTAAAAAAATAATTTACTTAGGACATATAAACATCCTATGGGAGGTGACAGTCACATAAACAGATCCAGATTAGTTCTAGGATGTTTGTCTCTCTTGTTTTTTTCTTTTCTTTTTTTTTTTAAATCTTTTGGGAACTATCAAACTTCTTTTAATCCCCCCAAGCAAAATGGGTTGTTAAGGACAATTATTTCCGGACGAGGTATCCTTTTAAAGCCACCTCTTTAAGAAAAGTCAAGATGCATTAACCCTTCTGAGGGATGGGATGAGGGATGGAGGGGTGCCAGGGAGAGAATTGGGACAGGGAACGTTGGGTTAGGGTCGGTCCAGAGGGCGGATATGCCTTTGTTTGAGAAAAAGGGAGGATGGAAGACAGATGAACGCACTGAAATACGAAGCAGAGAGACAAGTTGGAGATAAATTTTTTTCCCAGCTGTGGACTAAAGAAATTGTGAAGTACTTGGGTCCAGATGTATATCAGCAGCTAAAATAATGCCTGGTAACGAATTGCCCCTAAAGTCAGTGGCACATTGGCAGGGATCAGATTATTTAGGATGGGCCTGGCCGGACTCAGCTGGGCTCACTCATGGGTCTGTGGCTTGGCTGGGCTTGCTCATGTGTCTGTAGGCTGGTTCTGTTCCACAGGCTCCTCGTCCTCTTTTGGGGCCAGAGGGTTATCCCGGGCATGTCTACTGCATGGCTAGAGAAGGAGGCAAGAGAAGTAATCCCAACTGCACAAGCATTTTTTTGGAATCTGCTTGTATCACACTCACCATCACATTTTCCCAAAGTGAGGCCTTGGTGGATGTCCTCTAAGGTTCTGTGGCGTGGATATGGGGCTGGAAAGAACTGGGACCATCCTGCTTCTCCACCAAAATGTTGTTTACTCTTACCTATCCTCTGCCCCTTCTTCACAAATCTCAGTAACTTTGACACTTAAGAAATTTAGCAATATAACTACAGTGATACCAGTTCTTAGAGTCTGAGAATTCTCAGAATGATCTTCTAGCAAAGAATGTTATATTTAAAGGGGGCCTTAGAGTCTTTTGATTTCCTTTGGTTTATGTTACAGATGGGGAGACTAAAGACAACAGATATGGTTAGTGGAAAAGCTGGTATTAGAATGTGAATTCCAGTCCATTAGACTTTCCACTTTATTTTGGACTCTGTGCAGCTCTCTAGTGGCAGAAAGAATTAAGACCCCATTCTACAGATTGTTAACTGAGAGATGAAGTTACACCCCAGTGGCCGGAGAGCCATTCAGGGCCTCTCCGTTTTATTTGACCAGTGCTGCATCCCCTGCTCCTTCTCTCACTGCAGGGCAGGCAGCTAATTTTGAAGGGGAAAGAAGCAAACATTCATTTGGAAGCCACATTGCTGTGAAACCGAGGTGTGATACAGTACTTACAAATTAGATATTAGCTCGTAATGTGATCTGGCTGTGAGGAAAACTGACCCTGCTGGGGCCGGCCTGTGCTAGGAGTCAAGCTGCAGGAAGGGGAGTAATCCCCCTTTATATGGCACTGGTGAGACTGCACCTGGAAAACAGGCCCCCAGTCCAAGCTTCGGTACCCAGGCCATGTGGATGGGGAGAAAGGAACTGTATGATTCATTTGTAGCTGGAGGAAATGACCTAGGGGGGGAGAGATTAAAGAGCTTAATAGGCTTGCCTTCCTCCCCCACTGAGGGACCCTGACAGCTGAGAGGCCCATTGGCTGGTCCAGTGTATGGAGGCCTCTGAATCCTTGTGGTAGAAGGTTAGAGCCTACAATATCCGGCTCTAACCTTCCAGTCTCATCTCATGCTGCCCCCACTCAACACAAACTCTCCTCTTTCTGTTTCTTTCATGTGTCTGGATTCTTATCTTAGATTTTCCAAAACTGTTCCCACCTTTGGGCTTTTGCACAGTTTTTCCTAGCAGCTGCCATCTGGCCTCACTTTTAGAGGTCAGCCACAATGTCACTTTCTCAGTGAGCATTCCCCAGACTCTCCGGGAGGGTAAGGACCTCCGGTTACCTGCTCTCCTAACACCTGCATATCTCCTTGCCCCTCTTGTCTCACCTGGAGTGGCTTGTTCAGTGTGTTTCTTAGGGCACCAGAAGCTGTGTCTGTTTTGTCCATTGTTGTATTATATTCCTGGCACACTGAGAGGGGTTCATGGATATCTGCTGAGGGGATGAAGAGCAATCAGCAGTTGGGTGGTGACAGTGCATTGGGCTTGCTGGCCTTTGCTTGTGCTGAGCCACTGGCCTGGGATGTACTGCTTCTTTTTTGGACTTGTTTAAAGAAGAGCAGCAAGAAGAATGCTGGGCTAAGATGCAAGAAAGTGTGATTCCAGTTTTTGTCTCTCCTACTCATCAGTCCTGTGACTGGATGGAAATCACTGCTCCTCTATAAGTCTTGATAAAATAGATAGTAATGCCTTTCCCGCAGGGATATGAGGATGCAATGCAAAATCCCCATGCATTCTTTATTTTTAATTTTTTAAATTTTAATTTTTTTTCATTTTTAAAGTTTTATGGAAGTATAGTTGATTTACAAAGTTGTGATAAATTCTGCTGTACCACAAAGTGATTCAGTTAAACAAGTACACACATCCATTCTCCTTCAGATTCTTTTCCCACATAGATGATTACAGATTATTGAGTGGAGTTCTCTGTGCTGTATGGCAGGTCCCTGTTGGCCAATTATTCCATACGCCCTGGCATTTTTCAATGGTTTTTAAAACACATTTTAAATGGCTAACTGCACATTCATAGATACAAGGTCAGACTTGCTTTTAGTCTAACGTTTTGCTCTTTACCTATTAAGTCACAATTTCTCTGAGCGATTGTCTCCTGTCTTGAGAGGTGGAAGGATCATAACTGTCCCGCATCTGGAGGGGTGTGAGTTGGCAGGAAAGTGGGGCAGATGGAAGACCAGTCAGCATGGGGAGGGGTTCCATACTCTCCCCACTCAGCTGTACGCTGCCCCCACCTCTTCTATCATTGGACTAACACAACCACTGGAGTACAGAGACCCCCATGTGTTAGGGACGTACAACTGGAAAACGCCCTTAATGAAACATGAATTGAGTCTCCTCAGTAGGGTATCCAGGGCTGGGGGTTCTCAGAGTTGGCAGTTTTCATCACTTTTGCAGCTGCTTGTTACTCACATGCCTGGTAACTCCCACCCTGGGTGGAAGTGCCTTGTACATAGTAACTATCGTCTGTATTTGGCAAGAACAAGGAAATTATTGCCATTGAAAACAAAAACTGATTTCAGCCTCATTCTCTCCCCTCAAGGAGTGTTCAAATTAACTCAATTAATTCAAGCTCAGGAATATGATTATTGTACTTAGGAAAGCCATTGATGGGTGGGCCAGGTTGAGAAAAAGACCTATGGACTTGTTCTTCATCAAACGATGTGGCTGAGAGCAGAGTCTTTCCGTTTTTTTTTTTTTTTTTTTTTTTTTTTGCTTTTTAGGGCCGTACTGGAGGCGTATGGAAGTTCACAGGCTAAGGATAGAATTGGAACTACGGCTGCTGGCCTATGCCACAGCCACAGCAACTTGGGATCCGAGGTGCCTCTGTGATCTACACCATGCTCACAGCAATGCCTGATCCTTAACCTACTGAGCAAGGACAGGGATTGAACCAGTATCTTCACGGATACTTGTCGGGTTCATTTCCCCTGAGCCACGACAGGAACTCCCGAGAGCACAGCTTCTGAGTCACACAGCCAGGACTGAATGCTGGTGCCACTCACAAGCAGGAAGGTCCTTCAGTTTTCGATCTATAGATTCCTTATCTGTGATAAGGGGATGCGAATCATTCCTGCCTGAGTGGATTCTTGTGAAGATTACCTGAGGTGAATACCTAAAGGGTGTAGAACAGTGCCTGGCAAGTTGTGATTGAATGATAGATATTAGCTTTTTTCTTTTTTTATAATTAGAACTGTTCCTCATTAATCATAGACTCCATACTTGTTAAAATGTACTATAACACCAAAATCAACACTCATGCTGCTTCCACAATCATTTGTGAAGGAACATAGAATGGAGACAAATTTAAGTCACCTGTCGTGCATGTTTCCAACTGAGTTCAGACAAAGAAATGCTCTGCATTCTTGTTTCAGCTCATACCGTAGACAAGTGTCCTTCTCACAGTCTGTTCAGTGCTATGCTTTTCACATTGTTGTACTTGGTGCTGTTGTAGCTGTTTAAATGGACCCTCAAGCTTAGCGTGGAAACACTGGCTAATGTTCCTAAGTGCAAAAAGAATAATGTGCCTTGCAGAGAAAATTCATATGTTAGATAAGCTTCATTCAGGCATGGGTGATAGCTCTGTTGGCTGTGAGTTCAATGTTAGTGAATCAACAGTATATATTCAACGAGGTGTCTTTAAATATAGACTCAAGTAAAACAAGTTTATATATGGATCGGTTGATGGAAATTTTGTCACCAGAGGCTAGCAGGAACCTAACTTTGTATTTCGCCTAAAAGTAATGGCTCAGTATTCACTAAACCAGTCTTTGTGGTGACTTCATAGAACGTTAACTTCTACCAATAATGAGCATCTACTGTACTTTGATATCCACTTTCCCAAGAAAAGAATTGAGTGGTTGGGGTTTGCAAGGATGAGGAAGATATAAGAGTTATCTCTCTCCTTTCTGTCTCACTCTCCAAATATAGAGAGATTTAGATCCCAAAACTGATGGGAGCGCACAGAAGGAAGCAGGCTCTGAAAATTCTCCCCGGGAATGGCTCATATGTGTCTGGGGAGACAGGCTGATCAATTCAGAACAGCAGTGTTTTCTCTCAGCCCCCATCTCTGTTCATAAATCAGTCCATTTGTCCTAGGAAGTAAATACATCAAGTAGGCTTGTACTTCATACAGATCCTGCTGTTCTTCTGCTTTTTGAATATTGGTATAGTTTGATCCACACTCATGGGTCGCTTTAGAGAATGAGGGCAATAAAGCAGGTTTTGCCTGCATACTCTTAAACTGGCTTTAGCATCTAGGAGGTGAAATGGTTCATGCTAATTATTCATCCTAATTATTCATCCCATCCAATCGAATGACCTAAGGAAAACAATGACTTCACGTTTCTGCTAAGTTTGTTTGCTTAAAATAAAGAACAGTCCTGTTTGTTTCTGCTCAACATCATGATGTAGGGTCATTTTCTGAAGACATTAATGAACCTCTAGCAATTTTTGTCTAGGGATTGAACAGTCTGATACAGACACTAAAGTGCCTTGGGTCACTTTTAAAGAAAATGTGACACTAGAAACTAAGAATTGGTCCTCATTTTGGAGCCATCTTGGCCGCTTATTGTATTTTATAGACCGCAAATAATTGTGATTTTTGGGCTTGAGGCCAGTCACAGAAATACAAATGCTGGACCCCTAAATTAATCTTAGTTCACAATTCACCCCATCAGCCCTTGTCTCTCATCTTCTTGGTGCCCATTGAAGACTGTATTTAATTTATTCATTCCCTCTCACCTCTGATGAACATTATTATATAGAAGGAGCTCTAAATTGCCTCTGTGGGCAGAGAGGGGACAAAGTCCTACCTTACACAGAGTTTTACTCAGTACTTATTTTATCCAGGTCTACTGGAAGTCGTCTTTCCATCTTCATCCATTCTTCATTTTTCTCTTCTAATCTAGTTTCTTAACCATTGATCAAGTGACTAATGTGGTCAGAGAGAGGAGGGTTAGAGAATTAAAAGTCAATAATGACAGTCTTTTGCCTTCTAATAATTCAAAGTTTAGTGACTTTGCATCTTATTTCTTCAAACATCACCTTAGTCTTTGTGCTTTATTCTTTTTAAAAAATTAATTCTTTTATTTTTACCGTCTTATAATATGTGTGTATATATATATATATATATATATATATATATATATATATATGAATTTTACCATTGTATGTATATTTTTTCTTTCTTTTTTCTTCTTTTTTTGGCTGTGCCTGGGTCCTGTGGAAGTTCCCAGGCCAGGGGTCAAACCTGTGACATAGCAGCAACCTGAGCTCTTGCAGTGACAATGCCAGATCCTTAACAAACTGCACCACAGGAGAACTCCTGTGCATTATTCTTCTTAATTCTGCATCTTCATGTGTGAGTGTCTCCTGACTTTTTGTTATTATTTGTCGTCTTGTTTCCTTCTGGTCTCTGTGTAGGCAACTTCATTCCACTTCCATGCCTTGCATTATTAGCCCTTTAATCACCGCTAAAGACACCTCTTTAATCCTGACCTCTCTGTCCCTGCCAAAGTCTGGACCTGTGTTTCCATCTTTCTATTGTGCCTTTTTCCTTGGATGAAACCAACAAGTTACTGAGTGCTGGGCTGCTTGTGAAAATCAGGCTTGGGTAGGGGCTTCTATTAATTGAATGACAAACTGAGTTCATGATACTTGACTTCAAGAAACTAGAAAATGCACCAATCCAAGAACTCCATTGTTTTTTACAAGTATTTCAGTAATGCAAGCACTTGAGAAGACAAATTAAAATGAGATTTTTATGATGAATACTGGAAGGATTGCTGGTGTTTTGGGTTTTTTTTTAATATTATTACTCTAAGTCAAAGAAATGAATACATTTGAGAACAAACAAAAACTTTGAACACAAAATTCCTTCTAAAATAAAAGTGCAAATTTCAAAGTGAGTACACTAAGGCCCTCCATTGTATATTAAGTGTGTTTCTATAATCCCACTATAAGAGAGCTTACAGTAAATGCTTGTGTTTGATCTGAAGATTTCAAACAAATGACTCAACAAGTCTAAACAGAAATCTTTATCCATTCCCTCTTCACAGACACCTGTCTCCTCTTCTCACAGTCTTAGGTGATGGCGCCATAAAAGTAATGTATGCACATTCTTTGAAAAACTGAATGTCAGTAGTAAGTAAAAAATTAGTGCTGTTCCCTATTCCTTCCAGAGTCCCACTCTTTAGTAGGGTTATTTAGTTTTTTTTCTTCTAATTTTTACTAAAATAATATTAAGGAATTTATTACTACATATTTCTCTGTTGACTCTTTGCTGAGAAAGATTAGGACTTTGGGTCTCATACGCTATGCTCGGTTTTGTTAAATGTTATAATTAAAGCTGTACTTCTTGTTCCACCAGATTTAGAAAGTACTTGATGCCCTGGCATTTACAATGAGGAATTTTAGGCTTACCATACTCTTGACCTCTTTTTTTCCTGATGTCTCTCAAGTTGTGTCAGCTGTGTAATTCTTATCCAATGGCAGAGTTTAACATTCACATCCTGTTTTATGATATTAAAGAGTTTTTTGCTTTTTCTAAAATTGAGTCTAAAACTTTTAAAGCAAACAATTAGCCTTTACAGAATAACGGCAGTGTCAGTATAGTGACAGCAACTTCCATAGAACCAAATGGTACTATTTGACTCAGGCTGAAGGAAATGTAATTCTGTGTAGTTGAGAATCAACAGAGAATAATGCCAAGTTACATTTAAATAGATTCGTTTATATTTTAATTGCCCAATATCAAGCCATATTTTAGTTTATTTTATACTTAAACCATTATTTATTATATATCCTTTACTTTTTCTTGATGCTTCTAATTGTTTCAATTTCTGACAGAGGAACTGTACATTTTCTTTACCATTACTTTAGAATTTCCTGTTTTTTAATTGCATTCTTTGTTTAATAAAGTCTACTTTCTTAAAGATAAAACTACTAAAATACTCCAAATTCTGTTCACATTGGGACTTAGTGCTTTATGAGCAAAGCGGTTTTTTCCAGAATTTTCCCCATTATATTCCTGTATTAATCAGACTAGGATTAAGGCTGTAATATCTCCAAATTTCAGAGGCTTAATTTTACAGAAGTCCATTTTTCACATCCTGGTTTGGTTGGGGATAAAGGGGAGCTCTGCTTCTTGCAGACGTTCTGGATACAGGAGCTTTCCATGATGTTATCTCAGCTGTCTTTTGGATCTTGAACGCCTGTGCAGTCACCAGTGGACTGGCAAAGCTTGTGATGGAGAGGACACATATTCTTCCAACCTCCTTGGGCCCAAAGTGACACGCATGACTTCTTTTTTTTTCTTAAGTTTTTAAAATTAAATTATATTTGATTTACAATATTTTGCCAATTTCAGCAAAATGTCTTAGTCTCTCTCTCTCTCTCTACATCTATATATATATATGTGGAGAGAGAGAGAGAGAGAGAGAGGGAGGGAGGGAGATTATTTTCCGTTATGGTCTTCTCTAGGAGACTGGATATAGTTCCCTGTGCTGTACAGTAGGGTCTCATTACTTATCCATTCTAAGTGTAATAGTTTGCATCTACTTACCCCAAAGTCCCAGTCCGTCCCCCTCCCACTTGGCAACCACAAGTCTGTTCTTTATTTCTGTGACCTGACTTCCGATCATTGACAGGAACAGTTACATGTCCTATCTAGATGAAGGGGCGCCAGCAAATCGGTCTATCATTTTCCTAGGAAGAGACAGAGAATACAACTTCTACCATCACTCCTGAATTAATCATACAGCCCCCTCTTATAGCATCTTTTGTTTTGTTGGAATACATCAAAAAGAATTTTTTTCCACCAGACAGAGCCATGAAGACCAATGTTCTGATTTCTTTTATGTCTAGAAATTATTTTTATTTTATTCTCACACTTAATATTGTGACTTTCTATGGAAATCTGAGTTCAAATTAAAAATTTCTCCCAAAACTTGATAGTCATTGCCTTGATGTCTTGGAGCATTTAAAAAAATAATATTCACCTTCATAGTCTCTCTTCTCATCTTCTAGAACATTTTTGGAGGGAAGATGTTCTTCTGGATTAATCCTTTAAGTCTTTATCTTATATTAATTTTTCCTTCCTCCCTTTCCCTTCCGCTTCCCCTTCCCCTTTCCTTTCCTTATTTCCTTCCTTCTTTCCTTCCTTCCTTCCTTCCTTCCTTCCTTCCTTCCTTCCTTCCTTCCTTCTTGTCCTTTTAGGACCACACCCATGGCATATGGAAATTCCTGGGCTAGGGGTCGAATTGCAGCTACAGCCTTCAGCCTACACCACAGCCACAGCAACACCAGATCCTTACCCCACTGAGCGAAGGACGGGCATCAAACCTGTGTTCTCATGGATACTGGTTGGGTTTGTTACTGCTGAGCCATGATTGGAAGTCCTTTTTTTCTTTCTTGTTTCTGTTTTGTGTCCTGGGGTATTTTTCTCAGACTATGCTGCTCAATTAAAAAAATAATTCAGCCATCATATTTCTTTTCCTCCGATAACCCACTTATATCAACCTGTGCTTATTTTATTGATGTGATCTTTTCTCAAATATTTTTGGGAATATTTGTTAGAATTATTTTCAAATTTCTCATCTTCTGTGGAGCATCCCTGTTTGTTCCAATATTCATTTTGTCCATTTTGATTCTCCTACTCTGTGCTCTTTTATTGCTTTTGTTGTTGGAAATCATTAATTAAAATAAGTAAGCAAAGGGGATTTCCATTGTGGTTAGGTCTATTTTTTTTCTGATTCCTCAAATGTTTCATATAATTCTATGTAGAAAGGAGACACTCTGTCAATATTCTGGGAAACTAATTAACATAGTAGAAGCCTTCAAGTTTTCCAGAAACACCTGTTCATTTTATCAAGAAGCAAAGCTCATCCTACTTGGTGGATAATGGTTTCCCAAAGTTGCTTGTGGATTCCTGGCCCCTGTGAATATGTTATGCTGAATGGGGCAACGGGGGTGTTAAGTTTGCAGATGGATCTGATGTTGCTAATCAGATATGGAAATAATCTTGGAATATCCACGTGGGCTCAGGGTAATCACAAGGATCCTTCTGTATAAAAGAGAGAAGTGGAAAAGTCAGTGTCAGAGTCCAAGAGATCTGGCTGGAGAAGAAGCCATGAGTCAAGGAAGGTGGGTAGTATCTGGAAGCTGAAAAAAGCTAGGAAACCGATTCTATCCTGCAGCCTCCAGAAGGAATACATTTTTGCTGACACTTTAACTTTGGTGCCACAACTGTGGTAATTTGTTATAGTGGCAATAGGAAACAAATAAAGTCTCATATTAATATTGGACAATTAGAGTTGACCATTATCTACTTTTAAAAACTTACTTTCTTGGATGCTGTGCTCCCATGCCTTTCTGTCTTCCTAGCACTTCTCTGGTTCTGTTTCTTTCTTCTTTGAAGTCTCCTCACGACCTATAAATTTTGAAGGACCCTGTGGTTGAGAAATGGCCACATCTTCACCTTTCTTTCTATGCACTTTTACCCACACCCTTAGTTCTAAATGTCATTCTAGTGCTGGTGACCTCAAAAGGTTTATCTTGAGCTGAGACCTCCACTGCACCTTCAAGGAAAGATGTATTCAATTTCCTGACTGATACCAACTTGAATATTTCATGGATCTCTCAAGTCTGACATTTCAGATTTGAATTCAGGAGTTCTCATCATGGCTCAGGGGTAACAAACCTGACTAGCATCCATGAGTACTCAGGTTCGATCCCTGGCTTTGCTCAGTGGGTTAGGGATCCAGTGTTGCGTGAGCTGTGGTGTAGTTCGCAGACCTGAGTCAGATCCTGCATTGCTGTGGCTGTGGTTTAGGCCTGCAGCTGCAGCGCTGATTCAACCCCTAGTCTGGGAGCTTCCATATGTTGCTGGTGTGGTCCTAAAAAGATTTAAAAATTTGAATTTATGATTTTCTTTGAACCTCATGATTTCTTCCTCATCCAGGTAAGGCCACAGTGATGTGTATGACAAACCACACCCAGACTTAGTAACAATATGCCTTTATTATGACATATACTGATCTGCCGTGGCTGGGCTCCTTTTTATTCAGGCTGCAGGACAATAATCTAACCTGCGTATGCTCTCAGAGTTTTACCTATCCCAGAAAATGCCTTTGCCACATAACTTGCCATAAATGAGGGTGTTGATCTTTGTCCTTCTCTCTCCACTCTTTCATCCTTTCTGCTTATGTCCTTTATTTTTTGACTTCAAGTATATCTCAAATTTGTCTACTTCTCACCCTCCACTTCCATTGCTATATCCAAGTGACTGTAATATTCTTTTCTGGAGTTCATCAGTCTATTCATTCCCTCATTTGTTTGATGCATATTTATTGATAGTTTCTCATAAGTGACACACAAAGGGCTTATCTTTCTTTTTTTTTTGGAAAATGTGTAAAGGGCAATTTATTAGCAGTTAAGATACAGAACTTTCATGATCATGTTTGTTTTAAAACAATGATTTGCAAGTGGAGAGCATTAAAGTGATGGCTCGATTCTCTTAGGAAAAATTGAAAAAACTAATCAGTGGTGAGTACAACATGGTGGATTGATAGAATGATTGTGGCAAATTTATATACACTCACAATCCCCCCCAAATACATCTCTCCATGGACAAAAGAACTAAATGGCAAACATCTAGTTTTTGCGGGAAAAAAACTCTAATGTTTTATTTGAAAGACCACAATCAAAACAGGAATAAAAGCTCTCCAACTCTATTATACCAAGCTAAGGAGCCATACAGATAATTTGAGATGGAGAAAGTAAATGGCTATCAAATCCACATACACATTCAGTCTCACAAGTAAAGGGTTAATATCAAGGTAAGCTTATTAGCATTCTCGTTTCCATATCTTAATTTTTTCCTTTTCTTTTTTTCATAGAAGATACTGTGAAATATATGTTTCTTGTAGCTGCTGTTTCAAGGACACATTTGCAATTATTCCTTGGTGTGGATCTTTCTCATTGATATAGAAACATGGTCAAATATGTCCCATCTTAAAAGTTAGAAAGAGGACACCAGAGGATACAGGCATATCAGATAAAAAGCTATGTTCCCTTCCCTACATTGTAAGCACCAAAGGGCTCTTGTGCCTTCTATCACTCTATTTATCTCAGTGAAAATAGTTTTGATACTGAGAAAAAGGATGTCACCTCTTGCTTAGACTTTTCATGGCTTTATATTATGGACAGACCAAGATGCAGTTGTCCCACTGTGACCTACCAGGCCCCATCTGACCACTCCTTGGCTACTGCTTACCCTCCTGTCAGCTACTTTCCATCTCCCATACTGTTTTCCATCCACAAAGACCTACTTTCCTTTTGTTCTAGAACATACCGAGCTTCTTTCTGCCATAGAAGTTAGCACATTCCCGTTGTCTCCTACAACTGAACACAGGACCCAGAAGAGCATGGTCCTAGATCTTCACAGGACATAGCAAATCTCAGCTCAAAAGTCACCTTCGCATTAGCTTCACAAAGGACCTTCACTAAGACTCAGACTTCTAGCCTCTTCCAGAGTAATTTGCTCAATAACTTTGCAGAGGACTGCTGTGCACATGCAGGTATGTGTGTATTAGCCTGTTTAATCAGTCTGTTTCTTCCAGTGTGCTTAGGATGCCTGTCTGTTTTATTCACTCCCACATACCGAGTGCCTAACACAATGTCTGGCATGAAGTAAGTGTTTGAAAAAGTTGTTAGATTAAATAGATTCATCAGTGATGATGTTTTTTAGGCAGAGGTGAAAAAGCATAATGGGAAGATCTTAATACTATAGAGCTGGGCCTGAAGTCCCCATGGTGCCTTTTTGGCACCTTTAAAACCACAAAGTGTAGCTTACTTGTAAGCTTGGCCTCACTAGAAGAAATTATTTTGTAATTAGGTAAAACTAGGGCAGGCCAGGGTGAATGACTTGTATAGGGTAATATAGTAAAATCACTGCAGAGCTGGGGAGGGAGCCAGGTCCATGGCACATCTATCCATCGGAGGCGAGGTCCTCACATTCGATTTCCAGTATGGGTCCCTTGGGGGCAACTCAGCATTCCCACCACACTGTGACCCACTCACCCAAGAGGGGGCCAGAAAGGGAAAGGTTCCTGCCAAGTTTGAGAGTTTCCAGGCCACTTGGCTTACGGTTTGGCTTGGGGTTCTTGTTTCCCTTTGCCATTCCCCCTTGGGCTCTGGACCTTAAATCAAACTCTCAGTCTTCTCTCCTACTCAGAATGAACCGGTGACTTTTAATTGTATTTTCCACCCAGGGTCTTTGAAATCGGCATTGCTTTGCTTTTGTGGGTTTAGCTTGACCTTTAATGTTCTCTTGGCAGGTTTCTGCCTTTGGAGGGGATGGGATTTTTGATTTGTTAGAGAGAATGGAGTCTAAGCTTTGGACTTTAGACCCTTAAGCTTTCCGTTAAAAACAGAGAGATGACTAATAACTATTTAGTGTGTAATGATGGCTTAGCAGTATTTACCACTGATTTAGGCTCTCTAGCTCCATTACCTAGGATATTTTCCTGACTTAAACATTTCTCAGTTCTTTAGCCAACAGCTGTCCACATTTTTTAAGGTCCCCAAACCTCCAGAAATTATGATTTCACATTTCTAATAGGCTCCTTTCACTGTTTAATCAAAAAGACCTCTTGTGCCTTGTAGATGTGTCCCAAAATGAATTTAATACAAATAGCAAGTAGAGAATACAAGCAAAGGATAGAGCCCAAATCTTCCCTCGTGGAGCCCAAGCCCAGAACCTCCATCCCTGTCTCTCAGCTGGGTCTGAAGCAGGTGTGTGAAGGAATAAGTGGTACACACAAAGGGGAAAAAAAAACCCACAAAAAGAAACAGCCCTTGAAAGAATAGGAATGGATGATTCAGACTCTCACATTCTTCAACTTCTGGAGTCCCTTCTGGCGGAGGGGAATGGAATCCACTTAAGAATTCAGAAGACAGAGATTTCCCTTTGTGGCTCAGCAATAATGAACCCAACTCGTAACCATGAGAAGGCAGATTCAATCCCTGGCCGCACTCATTGGGTTAAGGATACCGTGTTGCTGTGGCTGTGGTGTAGGTTGGCAGCTGCAACATCAGTTTGACCCCTAGCCTGGAAACTTCCGTATGCTGAGGATGCAGCCCTAAAAAGACAAAACAAACAAACAAACAAATGGAACTCAGAGTCATTATCCCCATCAGGCAGTAATTCCCATGAATGCCATTAATTGTGGCATTCAAGAGCTGTGAATTGATTTGGGGGAGGGTACAAAGTCAAGAGGGACAGTCTCTAGCCTCAGTGGCATATATGTATTTTAAAATTTGTAGCATAGGAAGATAGTAAGGAGTGGAGAAAGCACTGGTGATTGAGAATCTGGACATACACCAACAACTAAAACAAATGATTTGATACTTATGCCTCTCACAGAGAGGTTTCCATGTGATAAACATTATACTAATTGCCTTACAGAATATGTGCATTTAATTTTCTTTTCCAGCAGAAGAAGGAGGCAATCATAGGACTCATATTACAGATAAGAAAATTGCAGCTCAGCAAGGCCTTTTTTTTTTTTTAATTGACTTGTGGTCACAATGCCCCAAATGGGTGCATTCTAAACCCAAGCTTTCTTAATCTTCATACTACACTTTTAACTGCCGTATTAGTGGATGTTTTGGGCATTGTAGGTTGGGATTTCCAATGACATTTCTATCTTTATCATTCTATGTGTGTGTCATGAACATTCTGAATGATGACACACATTCTGGGCATCAGACCCATGGGCTTCAGGGTTGGGAAGTTAGAACTCTAAGCCTGGGGTCAGCAGGCTGTGACTTTGGTCCTGACCCAGCTTCTTACTGGCTGTAAGACCTTGGTTTCTTCTTTTCTAAAATGAGGGTTATTATACCCAATTTTACTGCTTCTAAGTATTGGGAATAGGGGGGTGTGAGCTAATAGGTAAAAAAAAAAAATGTAAATTACATTGAGCTTTGAAGTTGGAAGGAACTTAATATTACTTTCACATTAGACACTACTAGATGTGGCTTCTGGTTCCATAAACTAACAAAGTAGTGGCAGCTGTCATCCGTCGAGTGCATATTATGTGGTAGGCCACGTGTTCAGTCCTGGGTATTTTAATTTAATCCTGGAAAGAAATTCTTCAAACTACATAGGATTACTCCCTGTTTCATAGGAAAACACAAGCTCATTGAGGCTAAGTAACTAGGTTGTGGGAATGAAGTGGTGGGGATATTGGGATTCAAATTCCGGTCAGTCTGATTTCATAGTTCTCATTCTGTCTGTTCTGCTGCTTTTGGGGGGATAGATTAGTTTAATGCATGCCACTGAGTGCTAGGTCTGGAAGCTGTCTTAGAGATTATCAAATCTGTCAAAAAAAAAAAAAAGGAAAACACCTACTGTGGAGTTACTGTCGTGGCTCAGCAGAACCGAGTCTGACTAGTAACCATGAGGAGGCAGGTTTGATCCCTGGCCTTGCTCAGTGGGTTAAGGATCTGGCGTTGCTGTGAGCTGTGGTGTAGGTTGCAGATGTGGCTTGGATCCCGAGCTGCTGTGGCTGTGGTATAAGCAGCAGCTATATAGCTTCAATTCGACCCCTAGCCTGGGAACCTCCACATGCCGCGGGTGCAGCCCTAAAAAGGCAAAAACACAAAAACAAAAAACACCTACTGAAAATTTTTAGTAAGCATATGTGGGCCCAGTGCTTACCTTCAATGTATGTCGTGGATGCTCTAGTCACATAATAAAAACTCAGTGGAGGCTGGCTTTAACAGATAAGGGACTCACCATTTTGCATAACTGAAAAAACATTTTCAGACATAGCTGTATTCCAAAGATTTTGCCAGTATGCTCAGGATTCATTTTCTCCATCTCTGATCTCTACTTTCCTTTATTTTGGCTTTTTTTAAATAATATTCCATGTGATAGCATTGCCAGGCTTATATCATCCTTGTGGGTAGTCTTAGGAGAAGAATTCTCTTTCTACCCTTTTTCTTATTTGTATCAGCGTTGGATAGTTTGTGCACCCATTGCTGAGCTTGTTACTATATTCAGGGCATAGACCTTATCATTGGTTGAGGTCTCACTCTTATGTCCCTTCCAAAATGATATGTGCTGAGCATGAGGGAGAGATTGTTGCTGAAAAAGAGATGGGGTTGGTGTTACTGGAGGGGGGGGTGGTATGAGTGGTGAGCAGGCAATAGCAACAGATATGTTCCCTGCTCATGGAGATGCAATCTTAGCTGGGGAAGTCATTCAGGTTGCTTCTTGTATGACCTCTACCTTCAAATTTCTCATTGGCATGCCAGAGGTATACTCCATGGCTCCTGTTTTGGCATAGTGTCACACAGTATGGTACCTGGGAATGTTGGTGTGCTGAGCGTAAGGGAAATCTGTAGCAGAAGGGTTAGTGGTAAGATACCTATGACAGACCCATAGGAGTAAGAGAACGCCAAGCATCAGTCCACTCCTTGTTGGCACTGAGGGGCCATGGCAGTCACCTACACAGGTGACTCAGAGACTGAGGTAGGGTGAAGGCCATCTTTCCCCTAAGACTACTTCTGTAACTTTTCAGATAAGAAGGACTGATTGTATTTTCTCTCTTAGAACTCCTCATTCCAATGCAGCACTCAATTTGGGAAGCTGAAAGAGCTCTTTAGAGAAATCTGGCCCAACTCCCTTTTTGGATATTTGACCAAGATGAGACTCAATGAGTACATGGCTTTGCTAACATCGCAAAATGAGTGAAAGGTGCAGCTCATCCTGCAACCACCAGCTCTCGACTTGACACCTCCCTGAAGGACAGCTGGATAATGTAGGTCTTCTGAAGTGCATGTTATGTGAACAAGTGAGGACCTGGCATCCAGCAAGCAGGGCAAATGGCTGCTGAAGACTTACACATTCATTTTTGGCCTCAAATGTTCTTATAAACATTGCAGTGCTGGAAAAATGGTTACAGACCCAAGACCTCAATGTTTGTGCTCCTGTTCTGCCTTAGATTAAGTTAAATATTGTTTGTAGATGATACAGATAAATCAGCTCAACCATGAGCCTGTCTGGATGGTTAAAAGGATGCTGTTTATTTCTCTAAGAGGTTACCCAGCTGGGTAAGAGGGCTGTTGGACTATTGCCTCATTTCACACACAGCCTTCCTATTTATTTCAGGACTTGATTTTGGAGAATGCACTTAACTGATTTGTCTGGTTGTCATTTGTCAAGCTTCTATTGGACTCAAGTGCTCCAATGGCAGTGAACTTGTCATCTCCCGCCCTCCTGACCCTTCTCCTCCAATGCCAGCAATGGTGCCAACATGCTACGGCTGATACATCAATGGAAATCAAATTCACTGTAGGAAAGAGTGATTGATTAATTAGAAAATTAGAAAAGAGGTTCTCAGGCTTCAAGTGTGTGAAAATGTAATAGATGAGTGACACTGAACAGTTGGTCCCTGTGGCCATTTAGGCAAAGAAAACAATGAAAAGGAACTTGTATAAAGCTGTTGGAATGTAGAACAGACTTTAGGAAGGACAGGCTAGCAATGATTGTGAAATTCATTGAAATGCTTTTGGCTGAAGGAAGGACATTGGAAGTAAGAAAGTGCCTTGCCATTTATTAGCTATGTGACATTGGAAATAATCATTGATCATCTCACCTTCTTCTCTATAGTGTAGCCTGACGTGACAGCTGAATTCATGAAGTTGTCGAGAGGATTAAAACTAGGTAATGTATGAAAATCTCAGCACAA
The DNA here is from genome assembly GCA_004024745.2 of Catagonus wagneri. Lineage (NCBI taxonomy): Eukaryota > Metazoa > Chordata > Mammalia > Artiodactyla > Tayassuidae > Catagonus > Catagonus wagneri. Next base: position 2,074,980 of record PVHT021183710.1, on the reverse strand, counting down.
GGTTTATATGTAGTAGTTGCTTTATATGCTGGCTCTCAATTCTCTCTTTTCTTTTTTTTTTACCTTATTAAAATAGTTATTCAAATAAGTAAAATGAGCTTCCAAAATCAGAAAATAAGAGATGATGAAGACCTGAATTAAGGCATTTGAAATGGAAAAAAGAGGATGAGAAGGGCTGAAAAATGTTAAGAAAAGTTGGATTGACTGGATCTGATGTGTGAATGAATGTAGGAGTTAGGGAAGAAAAGGTGGTGCTCTTCCCAGAGATGGGGTATCCTGAGGGGAGGGGTGTTGTATTACACTGTCCAGGCAGATCAACAGACTAATAATCACATAGTCAACAGAAGGATGTGTCTTCCCATGTTTGAGCTCAAATCAACTTAGAGTTGATTATTATTTTGCATATGGAGAAGCCTAAACCAGAAGTCAAAGGTTTTATTCCTATCCTTCACCCTAATCCCATGGCCCTACAAACATGATTTCTATACTGGGCTTGACTTCATAATCATCTGAAATGCTTCTTCAATATAATCTTCATGGGCTCAACCATCAGAGATTCTGATTCATTGATCTGGGGTGAGGGGCTTGGCATCTGCTTTTACAGACAAGCCCCAGGAGTGATAATGATACACAGATAAGTCTAAAGATGAAAACACATGAAGATAGTGTTCACTGTCAATATTCCATCAACCAAGACACATTTTCAAAGACTGTCACCTAATGAATACACTGGGGCACTCTTATTCCTTCTGCTTTGCACCTACCCACATTACCTTTTGATAACCTGGTGTCTGGATCAAACCTCTTTCCATTAGTCCCCAGTTTTGAGGTCCGGATTCCATTGGTTCTTCTGGGTTGGGGCATCCCTGGTGGGAGAATGGGTGGAGCTTCCCAGCATCAGCTTCTTTAGGGCTGACGCAGGCCCGAACTCTCTCTTTGGGGCACATCTGAACTTAGAGCAAATGAATGCCCATTATCTTACTTCCCAATTATAGCAGTTAAAAAAAAAAACACTTCCTGTTGTTTTATAAAGTCAGGATAATTGTGCCTGTTTCACAGAGGAGGAATCCAAGCTCCAGAATATTCAGTAACCTTCCTAAGGGTAACCCAACAAGGAAAAGTTAGAACTTGTGTTTATAGCTGAATTCATTTTCTTTTCAATTTCTTTTCTTTCTTTTCTACCACACCATCTGACTGCTTCTTACAATATATTATAAGCTTTTTGAGGAAAGGGCTCATCTGTGTTTTCCTTTTACACCTAAAACGGTACTCTTGCACATAGTAGGTATTTTGTTAATGTTTAATGAATAACCAAATAGTTCATTGTCCTTAACAGACTTGGCCATTTTTCAAGTTAGCATGAAATTCCAAGATGGTCTTGTAGCCTTCTTGGCTTCACCAGTGAAAAACTGGGCAGGTAACATCAAATACTCATGAAACACTCTCAAAATGAATGTAAACTGGATGTTTGGCATGAAGGAAAAGCACCAGTTTCTATGCTCCATTGGAGCTCTGTAAGGCTCTACTGGCTAAAGACAAATACTGAGTGGGGTCTGAGATTCATGACTGACTGAGTGAGGACCCTTACAATTTCCTTTTCTGATTAGAGGCCATCAAAAATTGCAGCTATAGAAGTTAGGTCTAGTCCAAAGGTTGCACATTTGCACCACAGTAAAATTTTGCTCTGTTCTTAGTCTGCTCTGGCTTCACTAAACCATGATTTCTTCACTGGTCTCTGAGCGTTTGCCTGGCACCCACCAAGGAAATGACAGACCAGGATAGGGCGCTGCAGCTTCTTCTCTGCCCAAGATGCAGCATGGAGCTCAAAACCTGTACTTAGCTAAAGCCTATGCCCGCCTGGGTGACATCTTTCTGGGTGCTAACCTTGGGCTCCAATTTTAATAATCACACCAGTCCCTGCTCATTGTACAAAAGATGCTTGAGGAAAATATTTTAATATCAAGCACACACAGTTTACTTGTGTAATTTCAGTTCTATCAATCTCTGCAAAGCACTTCCCTCAATGAAATCTGATCCACCTTTGATTTTCAAAATACTCATTTAAATATTGGTGCCCTATTAGGATGGGCTTGGCCATGGAAATTCTCTTAGGTTCCAGCTCTTGTGGTGGTACATGCAAATGATTTTGCCATATTCACCCAGTCCTATATCTCAGATGCAACAAACTGTCTTTTTTTTTTCTTTTCATTTTAGGGCTGCACCTATGGCATATGGAAGTTCCTAGGCTAAGGGTTGAATTGGAGCTACAGCTGCTGGCCACAGCTGCAGCCACAGCAATGTGGGATCTGAGCCTACAGCACAGCTCACAGCAATGCCAGATCCTTAACCCACTGAGTAAGGCCAGTGATCAAACCCATATCCTCATGTATACAGGTCAGGTTCTTTTCTTTTGGGCTTGAAAGGGAACCCCAACAAACCTTTAAGTGAGCACAACCTTTTGCAAAATGATAGACTATTATTATTATCAATATTTTGATAAAACATGTAATGTTAAACATGTATTTTGAGAGCAAATACTGCATGTGCACGCTGGAATCTCATTCTACGGATTTGAATCCTCACTGTGTCACTTACTAGTTTAAGGTTTCTCCACCTCAGCATTATTGACATTTTAGCCCTAATAATTCTTTGTGTGTGTATGTAGAAAGAGAGGGCCTATCCTGTACACTGTAGAAGTTTAGTGGCACTTCTGGCATTTGCTTACTAGATGTGAAGAGCATTTTCTCAGTTATGATGATTAAAAAATGCCTCCAGAAAACTCATAAGACATGAATTTCCTGGTATTGATGGTCCCTTGGTACCCAATAATGCAGAGACTGTTCATATATATATATCTATGTATATATGCGTATATATATGTGTGTGTGTGTGAGAGACAGAGAGAGAGAAAAGAAAAGGAAAAAAAACGAGTTCAACTCTCAGAGGTACATTAAGTTCAATGGTGAAAACTGAAGAAAACTATTTTTTTTTCCTTAAGAGCATGTAGTGAGAAAATAAATATATTCTGTTAAAGGTTTATTTATTTATGGCTGCACCTATGGTGTATGGAAGTTTCCAGGACAGGAATCGAATCTGAGCTGCAGCTGCTACCTCTGCCACAGCTGTGGCAATGCTGGATCCATAACTTACTGTGCTGGGATCTAACTGCATAGCTGCAGAGACATGCCAGATCTCTGAACTGCTGGGCCGCATGGGAACTTTCAGGAATCACTTAGTATTAATTAATAAAATTATAGATTATAATAGACGTACATTCATTTTTATTGTCAATTATTCTATCATAATACTCAACTTGGGGACCCAGGAAGGCAATTTCCAAAGGCTTACACTAGAGACTTGTAGGGAGAATAATTGATTTAAGGAATATGTGTTGGTGTTAGTGTGTCTTCGGGCCCTGTCTGTCAAACCCAAAGATTAAAATTTGGACTATGATCTGTTGATCCTGTGGTTTATGCTAGAGCAATGCTTGAAAGTGGTTTTATGTAGCTTTTGGCAGCTATAGAAAACCAAAGACTATCTAGCAATCTGCAAGGAGTGAAATTTGGTTGAATAACAGACACTGAAGAGAGCAAAACAAGAAAACCAGGTAGAAGTTACAGAAAGGCAGGTTTAGTGTCAGTTAAAAGAGGGTTTTAACTTCCATTTTTCAACAATTGTAGGGTCATTGACCCTCACGATTTGGTCAGGACCCACAGGGTTTCAAGTCCTGGGCACTTTTAGTTATAAAATTGAAAAAGTTCTTATGGAAAACCAGAATGAGTTGGTTGCCCTACCAACAAACAGATTGAGAAACTTTTTAAGTAGTGAGTGATCCAGCATTAGAGGTGGTCAAGTAGAGGCTGACCAACCAATTCTCAGTGGTGTTTCAGAAAACTTTTTGTTTTATGAAAGGGGAATGAACTCACTGACCTCTGTCAGGGTCACCCTAGTCAGAGACACTGAGAGGCTCTACAAAGAAAAATAATCCATGGTAGAGTCAATTTTATGGCTAAATCTTCTGGAATGCTAAATCTTTCTATATTTAGTTTCCATATTTAGAATTCAAGAGAGTTGAATCTTCTAAAATAATCTCTAATCCCTTGAGAGACATTCTGAAACAAAACTATCCATCAAGAAAAGATTTTAAAGGCAGACGTTCAGCATATTTATGAGAATAGCAAAGAATTTGAAATCAAAAGAATTTTTGCTTTAGTTCTCAGTGTAGCACTCATTGGATTTAGACAATCTCTCTAATCTTGATCACTGGTTTCTCTCCTCTGAAATAATGATAACAGTATCGTCCGTGCTTATTTCACAGTGTTGTTGGGAGGACTATACCAGCTAGGGTATGTTAAAGCATTATAAACAGCGAACACAACGATTTTATTTGAAGATTTTTTAAAACATGATTCTCCCTATCATTCTGAGACATTGATAAGGCTGGTGTTGTGCTCACAAGCCAAATAAGCATGGATTGGCTGCATTATTTAAAGCAGGTTAAGCTATGGTAACAAAACATGGCAGAATACATGAGGTCAATTTCAATAGCAGATTATTTATTTATTTATTTATTTGTTTGTCTTTTTGCCTTTATCTAGAGCCGCACCCGCGGCATATGGAAGTTCCCAGGCTAGGGGTCTAACAGGAGCTCTAGCCGCCGGCCTTCGCCACAGCCCACAGCAACGCGGGATCTGAGCCGCGTCTGCAATCTACACCACAGCTCATGGCAACGCCGGATCCTTAACCCACTGAGCAAGGCCAGGGATCGAACCCGCAACCTCATGGTTCTTAGTCGGATTCGTTAACCACTGAGCCACGAAGGGAACTCCTAGATTATTTCTGGTTAGTATTAATTGTTCATCAGCAACAGTAATTCCTAAACCCAGGCAGCATCTAGCTTGTGGCTCTGGTACTCCCTAGAGCTTCATTACCACCTGGTAGGACAGTGAAAGGAGAATATGGAAACAACATACTTGCTTCTTGAAAGCTATACCCAGAAATGGCACCCTCCAAGTCCACTCACATTCTATTGGCTATAATTTCATCATGTGGCCAAATCATGCATGAGAGTCTGGAAACCGTGGCCTTGTGTGGGTCCAAGTCTAGGAAAGATCACTGAAGACAGATCTTTGTGAGCTGTGATGCTCACAGCCCATGGGCTTTAGACTAATTCATTGTGATTCTTATTGCCATCCTGGGAAGCTGAACATGGATTTTTATTTTTTAAATAAATTTTATTGTGTATAGTTGACCTAGAAAGGAGTGTTAGTTTCAGGTGTACCCCAAAGTAAATCAGTTATTCATATGAATGTATCCGTTCTTTTTCAGATGCTCTTCCCACATGGGTTACTACACAGTATTGAGTGGATTACTCTGTGCTATACAGTAGGCCCTTGTTCCCTATTTTATGCCCATCAACAGAGGATTGGATAAAGAAGATGTGGTCCCTAAATAGTGGAATGTTACTGAGCCATAAAAAGAATAAAATAATGCCATTTACAGCAACATGGATGGACCTAGAAATTATCATACTAAGTGAAGTAAGTCAGACAGAGAAAGACAAACATTGTCTGAGATCTAAGATCACTAATATGGGGAATCGAACAAAAAATGATACAAAAGAACTTGCAAAATGGAAACACACTGAAAGATTTTGAAGCCAAATTCATGGTTACTGAAGGGGAAATGTGGGGCAGAGGGGATAAATTAGAGAGTTGGGGTTGACATATACACACTACAGTATGTGAACATGTATTTCAGTTTTAATGAACAGTCAATAATCTCTGCCTCAAAATTCTCATGATCATGGCACATTTACAACTAATGCTTATCTAGTTCTAGTGTTTGGACTTTGTTCTTGTTAACAGCACAGGCTCATATACTCAAGTATGCCATAAGCAACTGGGAAATGAAACTTGGATGAAGCTAAGAATAAATATTAAATTCTAGATTCCCAATATTCTTCTGTTATTTTATTTTGTATTTATAGAGCACCCATCATGTGCCAGACATATTTCTGGATAATTTATACTTAACAATAGACAAAACATGGTACCTGCCCTCAAGGTGCTCACAGACAGTACTGACTTATTTTATTTGGTTTCTCCCCAAGATTTTTATTTTTGCTACTTGGTCTATGTAAGTCCAGTATGCATAAATATTTAAACAGTCTCTTAAACTCTGTGATGAAAGTTTGATTTCATCTTACAAAATCAGCCCATGTTTCTCTTTCATCATTTCTTGGTCCTTCTCTACAGAACGAATATCGCTGCTTTGAGAAAATTTTCAGATAGCAAATAACCCATATAAGAAATGCCTAAGGGGATAATGGATATGAATTGGGTTCTAAAGCTGCATTTTCCACTATCATTGGGATGCTTAGCTTGCCACTCTCAGAATCTCCTGCCTCAACTATCCTAAACAAGGAGAAAAAAAGCTCAGATTTCCTCTAAAGAAAAATCCCAAGGTAGGGCAGTTCCAAGGTTGGATAATTTAGTGATTCAGCCATGATATCAAGGCCTCAAGCTGCCTGCGTCAACACTGTTACTCAGTATGTTCCCTCATGGTCATAAGATGACTGCTGTAGTTCTAGTTGTTCAGACATTTAGGAAAAGAAGAGGGACCACCTTTCAGAAGCTCCCTATCAGACCTCTCCTTTGCACACAATGGCATCATATGCCCTGTCTTAAGTTAGTTACTGGAAAGGGAAATAGAATTACTATGACTGGCCTAGTTGAGTACAAGGCTGGGTATATTATCCAAATAAGTCTTTATCTTTGTTAGCAAGAAAGAAGGATGATGTGTGTCTTTCATTTAGGAGAACAGTAACATTAGGTATATCATTGGTACCCACCTTTCATCTTAAACAATCCTGTTATTGACTAGTTCCTTTTCTTAACTCCTCTCCTATTTTCTCGTTTGGCTATTTTCTCATCTCTTTTCTCAACTCTATGTACCAGTCTCTCTTCTAGCTATGTTCCCCATCTTGAGCCAGTTGGCTGGGCTGGCCTGCTTTGTTGATACCTAAAGGCAAGACACAGACAATATTCATAGGCAACTCAACACATGCTCTTCTGATATATACATATATATGTGTGTGTGTGTATATATATATGCATATATATATAATTGTAGGACTTATGAAGTTTGCTCAGCCACATTTTTTCGTACAAAATAATAAGATGTTAACTGAAATAAAATGAGCTCTGAGTTCCATGGACAGAATTCAAGAGCTGTGTCTCCTCACTTTTGACAAGCCCCACCATAGAATATTCAACATAACTGTTAATACTACAGTTGAAAGTTGCCACTTTAAATGAATTCCAAGGGTTCCCCAGAAGTGAGGCCAAGTCCTCCACAGAGGTAGGTGGGTTTGGACATGAGGGATCCAGAGTTCCTGACTCACCTCGTCCCATCATATGCTTCACTCAGAGGTAAATGTTTTCTACCTATTACATATGCAGCACACATAGCATACAATACTTCTTTTAAACAAAAGTTTTCAGCATATAAAAATAATTTTAAAATGACTCTTAAAGGTAATCATTTAGGAGCCTCTCATTCCTTTTGACCTCAAACTTATACTAGATCTTATCTCTCTACTTCCAAACTCAACTCCATTGGCTATATATTTGATCCTACATTCAGACCCTTAAAGTTTGACACATGCTCTAACTCTACACATGAGATTTCTCTTAACATGCAGTTGTCTTTATTTCTTCTACCATCTCCCAAAAAAGAGAAAATATCCTCTGTCATCTCTTCTCTGATGAGTACATATAACTCCAATTTCCAGCTCACCTCTTTTCCCACCACATTGGCTGGTTCCTGATCACAACTGTTCCATTCCCATTTATACCATGGAAGAAGGGTTTGAACATTGCCTAGAATTTCCTTGGAATGATTCTAGAAAATTCCTTGACCCAGAGGCTCCCTTGAATCTTTGTGTGACTGGTGGCAATTCTTATTTCCATCTCAACTGCAATTCTCCAGGCTCCAAACTCTTTGTTTTCCGCTGGGAGAATTTCTACTTAAAAAAGTCAATCCTTTATGTTTCAAAGGCTGAATGCAATTATTTTACTGACTGAAATCTCGACCGTGACTACATTTGCCTTTTAAAATATGGTAACTATCTTGCCCACAGAATCTGTGGAATTCCTGTCCCTTGAGACATATGGAATTGAACTGGACCTGGTACTCAAAAAGATGATTGTTGTGTTGGCAAGGGGATGGATGGGATGACCTGGAAGGTCTACTCCAGCTCTAATTTTGATGATGTGATTCTAACCAGATGGGGCCAATGGCATTTTGGACCTCTATTGATGCTACCTCTGTGCTTTTCATCCTGGGTTTATTCTTCTGGTAACTGTATATTTTCTTTGGCCCGCGCTCTGCATTTGTGATGCACAGCATGTGCGTCACAAAAGCCTTTTGTGTCTCACAAGGAGCAGGCTGCAAAGGGTTCTTGATGGAACTGAGCAAATCAGATGTCTGCATCTACATTTTCATTTTCTTATGGAAACCCTGCAATCTGTCACAGATTATGGCTTTTAGTATATTTTATTTATTTGAATATGGCCAAAGACATGAGTTTTTAACGTTATGGTGTCATGTCTGTGTCTGAAGAAAAATAATAAACCATAGTACAATATCACACCATGCATGGTTTTTCCTTAGGAGAGCAGGATAGTTATTCATCAGTCATTTAAAGATAGCTGTAGAGTCATTAGATTCTAAAAACTTGCCTAGAGATCAGGTCTTTTATGACTTTAGCAATTATCTATTTAAGCGTTATATTTAATTAGAAATATGCACTATCTATATTTGTGTAGGTTCTTTTTCATCTACTCACGTTACACTGGGAAAAGATGGAGTCTATTAGTAGAAGAGCTCAGAGGTTTTTTGTAACTCATTTGGGGTTCATCAACACATGGCACTGTGTCTCATCATAGACCCCACCATGAACTCAGAGTGGAGCTGGTAACAAAGATAAGAGCATTTGTACTTAGAACTGGGCCAACTGAGCTTTGCACATCCTTTACAGTAAGACACATTTGTCCTTTCCTATATCCGCCCCCCACTTCATATTGGAAGTAACCCAAGGTGCTTACTGGTCTGGTCATCTTCTTGTGCTGGAGCCTAATGACTCTCCATTGTCTAGAGGATAAAATCCAAATTCCTTTGCCTAACATAAAGCTTTTCTTAATCAAACCTCAAGTTATCTCTTCTAGCCTCATTAGTTTTTGCTGTTTCTTCCCCAATGCTAGCCTAAAAATCCTAAAATCACTTGTCATTCCAAAACAATCATTATATAACATATTTTCAAAGTTTTTAGCCTATGCTTCCCTTTGTCTAGGGTTTCCACTCAACTCACCTTCTCCTATGGAACTCCTATTCATCCTTCAAAACACAAGTTAAATGGCATTGCCTTTCATTCAAAACATTTGTTATGCAACTCCTAAATGCTGTGTACCAAGGTCCTACCCTCAAAGCTAGTTTAATCAAGTAGAAAAGAAAAAAAAAAAAAAACTTGAGAAGGAATTACAACACCTTATGCTAGTCATCCAAGGTGTCTTAGAGGAAGCGTTGAAATGAAGTTTTAAAAAAGGCTGTCTTGACCTAGTTTGAGATCTGGGCAAGAAACAAGTCAGTTCCTCTCCTGAGCAGTTGATGAAGTCTACACCTTCAATCACCTCCCTTACTGGACTTTCACATTTTGAGCCATGATAAACCCACCCTAATCTCCCCAGGGCCAAGTACAGACAATCAGGAACACTCCAATGCCCAGAGCTTGCTGAAGCTGTTTAGACTAGCCAGTCCTGAGTTGCTTACCCTGCCTTACTCATTCCTTCCTGTGGCCACCACAAGAAAAGGTAATTGCCCATAGTTTTCCTTTCTCTCTCTGCCTCATGATTGACCCATGTACTTCCTCATGTGGCCCTGCATGGTTTGCTGTGCTGTGTTTTCCCCAGGGAACTATGAATAACAAACCTGTAAAACCCTTTCTGCTTTCTGTCTCTTGATCTGCATCTGGCTTCACCATGCCTTACCCAAGGTAATATGGCTAAAACAAGCAGGGGCACCTACTGCCAACTGGAAGAGTTCCACGTTGAGGCCTATCCTGAAACATGAGTAGGAGTTAACTAAGTAAGGGGTGTCAATGGTATAGGGAAGAGTGATGTGAGCAGAGGAACTAAAAAAGACAAGGTATGTTATCACGTGCAAAAAGGGTGCATGATATGTTTGGGGACTGAGAAAATGTCCCCTGGCTGAGTGGGGAGTTGGTGGGATAGAGCGGGGTGTGGAGAAGTCCAGTTACGGAGTGCGTTAGCCATGGCTCTGTGAACACAGCATCAAACCATTCACACTCTTCTCTGTTTCTGTGTTAACGTTGTGCCTCCTTTCCTAGAGTTAAACTCCTTGAAGGGAGGAACCATGTCTCATTCATCTTTCTACCTCCAAAATTTGATGTACATGCTTTTGGAGTGTGGTTTGAAGACTTTATTGATTTAACCTCAAACAAACGGACAGTATCTACACAGATAAAATCAGATAAAGGACACAGAGAAAGCAGAACTCAGAAAGCAGTTTTCAAGCCCCAGAAAATAGATTGTCCATAGCCTTACAATGTGATGTTTTGCTAAGAATTTAGAAGGGTCTAATCGTTACTCATGGTCTTACTAGTATGTGATTGCAGGCATGTGGTATAATCCACTCAGCTTTAGTTTCCCTAGCCATAAAATTGATATAATACTTAGCTCAGTGGGCTTTTTCTTTTGGTGAAATTAGATATTCAATGTAAAATACCAGTGTAATTATGACTAATAATATTAGGCACTTAAACATATTAGTTTCTTTACCTCTCTCCTTCTCACTCTCACTCACCTCTAGAATGCTAATTAGAGGCGTTTAAAAACTGTTTATGTTGAATTCAGATGAAGACTGGAATAGACCCTCAGACAAATGATGGAGTTGCCTGTAGCTATTTTGGAATTACTGACATAAAACTGAGAGGAAGTTCAAAGAACTCCTTGCCCAAATCCTGTAATGTGTACAGGAGAAGAGTTATATCAAGAGGGAACAAGTTAATTTATTTGTCTTCTCAGCTGGATTGAAAACTCCTTTGGTTAGAGAGTAAATTATCATCTTCATTCCCTGGCATATTGCAGAGCCTAGTACACAGTAGGGGCCCCACGAATATCACATAGTAAAAAGGTAATAGGATAAGTGAATGCATACCTTGAAAGTATCTTGAAATTACACAGAACTTGAGGGTTTTTTTTTTGGCTTTTTGGTAGTTGCTTCATGTCCAGTTCTGTACCATGTTGATTTTCTCAATGACATGAAATTTAATATAATGTAATAAACCTTTTTTTTAAGTTTAAATCCTTTCCACATAACCAGCAATTACTTCTTAAGAACAACGTCCACACAGTATTTCTTTTCCTCTATATTCTGAAAATGGAAATTATCAGTGGATGAGTTAGGAACTTATTGCATGTTTTTCTTTTAACTGAATGAGATTTCTAGCAGATGTTTGAACAGTTGACTGATCTCACGATGACTATATCAAGCCTCTACTACAAGAAGTATATGAGAAGTGTATTGACCACTTTTTTTCTCTTTCTGGGGACTGTTGTGTGCCCTCACAATTACTTCAGTTCCCTTTGGTTTGTGTCTGACAACATAATTTTATGTCCAACAGTGGAATGAAGTTTCTTGGGAAGCAATGATCATTACTGGACATTTGAAGAAGCATTTGGTTTGATTCTATTAGGAGCATTTGGTTCAATTCTATTAGGATGTCTTTCACTAGGAGGAAGTTTGAAAATAACACTCTTTAACGGTCTTTCTAGATGTAAAGCTTAAGCAATTCTTGACACTTTGAGGATAAATGCTTCTCAAAATTCTATTAGTTAAAAGCTGAATAAACCCTAATATTGGCATTCTGGAAAATATTTAAATGGTTTCCTTCTAGTTACTTTAGCAATAATGGAATTCAGCTCAGGAAGTTTATGTTAAATTCAATCTCACTGGAGTTTCAGTGAGCTTTTCACCTTGACTGATGGACGATAAAGAGTCAGGGCCTCTTTGAGCTGGATTGTGCCTATTTTTTATACTCCCATCCATTCTGGCTAAAAAGCACATTTCATGAAAATGGAGAGTTTTACTTAACACAGATACCAATCCAATTTGGTTTCCTAGTTATCAGATTGGACTACTTAAAAGAAAAAAATATGGTAGTTAATATTTACAAATATTGACTTCAGTCTAGCTCTTTGGAACTTAAAAAATATAGTCTTTTGATTTTTCAGTGATAACTCTGGAGGAACTGTTTCAGTTGGACAGGGCACTATTCCATATTTGTACTCTGAAAGCTGGTTTGTGGGGAGGTGCACAAATATTATTAGTCAAGTTATCATTAGCATTTTTGCAATACAGCATGAGTTTTTGTAACGATATCGGAGTCAGAAGGGTAGAAGAATTGAGTGGAAATTCTAAGTTTTGCACTCATGTGCTTGTTACATTGGAATAATAGAATCAGTTCCGCCATAATTTACTAAATGTGACTTATACTTCTGAAAATATCTAAGATATTGCTCGGTTGAAGAGAAATATGGGAGGGCGGAGAAAGATTAGATGGGCAAGTCTTATAATCTTGCAGCTCCTCATTTTTTTTTCTCTGTTCAGTGTGGGTGACACACTGTTTTGTTACTTCATTTATGAAGATCAGATGTGACAGTGTTTGTGGAAGCAACATGTAATCTGGAAAATCATTTAGGCTTGACTACTCAGTCTGAAGTTGAAAGAGAGTTGGGAAGCAGAACCTGACTCCAAGTAATATCTCTCCACCAATGGACTGGTCAACAGATTGGGTCAACAGATTTGATATTCAGCACCAGAGTATGTGCAAACTCTGGAACTTTTCCTTGCTTGGGGCTTTCCTATTTCCTATTTAAGGAATACCTGTCTTGGTCACATTGTCTTAGAAAGTTAACTGATCTGGTAAATTTGTTTAGGCTATTGTGTTACCACATGGTGGTAGGTGAATGTCGTGTATCTTCATCTGTACACAAGGATGAAAAAACCTTTGTATAAGGAAAAATATGTGTCTATGTGTATATAGACACATATTTATATAATATACGGGGATTCAATTTTATTTAAAGATACTGAGAAAACAGAATTTTTGCCTAAAGCAAATATGGATATATATTTAATTAACACTAAATTAAAGCCAAGTCCACCACATTTTACAATAAAATAGAAAACTTTAAATGAATTTCATGCTTTTAGTAGGATTCTTTGGGTTTTCTCATTTTTAAAGTTTTATTGACATACTTGATTTAAAATATTGTGATATTTCTGCTATAAAACAAAGTGATTCAGTTATATACATGTACACTTCCATTCTCTTTCAGATTCTTTTCCCACACAGATTATCACAGAATATTGGATAGAGGTGCCTGTGCCATACAGCAGGTCCCCTTTGGCCAGTCATTCCATTTACAGCAGTGTGCATATGCAAAACTCAAACCCCCAGTACATCCCGCCAAATCTGTACCCTTTGGTAACCATAAATTTGTTTTATAAGTATGTGAATCTGTTTTTGTTTCCCGATTAGTTCATTTGTATCCTTTTTTTTTTTAGATTCCACATATAAATGATATCATACAATGTTTGTCTTTCACTGTCTAACTTCACTTAGTATGATAATCTCTAGGTCCATCTATATTGCTGCAAATAGCATTATTTCATTCTTTTTTATGGCTGAGTCATATTCCCTTGTATATATGTAATACATCTTCTTTATCTATTCCTCTGTCAAAGGATATTTAGGTTGCTTCCACGTCTTGGCTATTGTAAATGGCTGCAATGCTGCAGTGAACATTGGGGTGCATGCATCTTTTCAATTTATGATTTTCTCTGGATAGATCCCCAGCAGTGGAATTGCTAGATCATATGGTAGTTCTATTTTTAGTTTTTTGAGTAATTGCCATACAGTTTTCCATAATGGTTGTACCAATATACATTCCTACCAACAGTGTAAGATGGTTCCCTTTTCTCCGCACCTTCTCTTGCATTTATTGTTTGTAGACTTTTTCATGATGGCTAGTCTGGCTGGTGTAAGGTGGTACCTCATAGCAGTTTTGATTTGCATTTCTCTAATAATTAGCAATGTTGCTTATCTTTTCATGTATTTTTTGGTCATTTGTATCTTCCTTGGAAAAATGTCTATTTAGATCTTCTGCCCACTTAAAAAATAATTTTTATTTTTTCCATTACATTTGGCTTACAGTGTTTTCTACTGTACAGCAAAGTGACCCAGTCAAACATACATATACACATTCTTTTTCTCACATTATCCTCCATCATGCTCCATCACAAGTGACTAGACATGGTTCCCAGTGCTATACAGCAGGATCTCATTGCTTATCCATTCCAAATGTAAAAGTTTGGGTTGTTTGTTTTTTAATTCTGAGCTGCAGGGGGTGTTGGTATATTTTGGAGATTAATCCCTTGTCAGTTTCTTCATTTGCAATTCTTTTCTCCCATTCTGTGGGTTGTCTTTTCATTTTGTTCATGGTTTCCTTTGCTGTGCAAGAACTTTTAAGTTTAATTAGGTCCCGTTTGTTTTGTTTTTATTTTTATTTTCATTACTCTAGGAGGTGGATCTGAAAAGATATTGCAATGGTATATGTCTGAGAGTGTTCTGCCTATGTTTTTTTCTAAGGGTTTTATAGTATCCAGTCTTATATTTAGGTCTGTTATCCCTTCTGAGTTAATTTTTCTGTATGGTGCTAGAGAGTGTTCTGATTCCATTCTTTTACTTGTACCTGTGCAGTTATTCTGGTACCAATTATTGAACAGACTTTCTTTTCTCCATTGCATATTCTTGCCTCCTTTGCCATAGATTTTTTAACCATAGCTGTGTGGGTTTATTCCTGGGCTTTCTATCCTGTTCCATTGATCTATTTTTCTGTTTTTGTGCCAGTGCCACACTGAGTTGTGAATGTAGCTTTGTAGTATAGTTTGAAGTCTTGGAGGCTGATTCCTCCAGTTCCAATTTTCTTTCTCAGGATGGCTTTGGCTATTTGGGATCTTTTGTGTTTCCATACAAATTTAAAAATTTTTGTTCTAGTTCTGTGCAAGATGTCATTTGTAATTTGATAAAGATGGCACTGAATCTGTAGATTGTCTTGGGTAGTACAGTCATTTTGGCAATACTGATTCTTCCAATCCAAGAGCATGGTATATCTTTCCATCTGTTTGTATCATCTTTGATTTCTTTCATCAGCATCTTATAATTTTCAGAATACAGTGTTTCTGTCTCCTTAGGTGTATTCCTCAGTATTTTACTCTTTTAGATGAGATGGTAAATGTAATTTTCTCCCTAATTTATCTTTCTGATCTTTCATTGTTAGTATATAGAAGTGCAATAATTTCTATGTATTAATTTTGTACCCTAAAACTTTACCAAATTAATTGATGAGCTCTAACAGTTTTCTGGTAGTGCCTGTAGGATTTCCTATGTGTAGTATTATGATATTTGCAAACAGTGACAGTTTTAATTCTTCTTTTCCAATTTGGAGCCCTTTTATTTCTTTTTCTTCTATGATTGTCATGGCTATGATTTCCAAAACCACAATGAATAACAGTGATAAGCGTGGATATCCTTGTCTTTTTCATGGTCTTATTGGGAATTCTTTCAGCTTTTCATCATTGAGATTGAGGTTAGCTCTGCGCTTGTCATATATAGCCTTTATTATGTTGGAGTAAGCTCCCTTTATGCCCACTTTCTGAGAGTTTTTATCATAAATAGGTGTTGGGTTTTGTTGAAAGCTTTTTCTACATCTATTGAGGTAATCATATGGTTTTTATTCTACAACTTGTTAATGTGGCATATTATACTGATTGATTTGTGGATATTGAAAAATCATTGTATCCCTGGGATAAATCCCACTTGATAGATCCTGAGGTTTTGTTTCCAGAGCAACCAGAGGCCCAAGGAAATTTTCCTCTGTTATTGGGGGAACTTCAAGACAAATCTTTCACAAACCTGACTTAAAATTTGACTCCTCCCAAGTAATCTATTTATACAGAGGGTCTTAAAAGTCTTACTTTAATAAATGAGAACTCCTAAGCATTTCAAAGCTTTGTGGAAAGAGGTAGATTCACAAATTATGCGCACAAATTTCAGAGAAATAGAGATGAGAAAACTGACAAAGAGACACAAAAAGCCAGAGATGGAAATGAAGAGTTAGGTTAGAGAATGTCAGGTCCCTTCAGACCACATCAGTGTGGATAATCATTTGATTCATTCTCTCTCTCTCTCTCTCTCTCTCTCTTGTTTTTTTTGCCTGGAATTTCTAGAATACGATCGACTAACCTGAATACTCTCCAAAGTGAAAAATTTTGGATAGGCAAGTCTTGGTGGGGCCAGTGTGTCAAAAGAGGTGCTTTAAGCTGAGTTGACTTGACATGAAGATGTTTTTATTGTTCAAAAATGAAGCAGATGGATTAAAAAAATGGAAAGGAATGGAGATAATGTAATTATAGTGGAAATATTTAAAGTCTTTTTGCCCCTTATCTATCTTGAGCTATTTTGGCACCCTGAGATATTTTGAGGCTTTGGATATTTCTGGGAAAGTATATTGGTACAGCAGGAAATACAAACTTTGCTCGGTCCTAAAAACTGTCTGGTTGTGATTGTGCAAATGCTTAACCCCTATCTCAGGTTTATTCATTGAAGCGCTCCAGGTGGAGCCTGGGAAATGTATATTTTAATCTAGTGCCCAAGGTGATTCTGTGACTCAAAAATACATAGAAAATACTGGTTTAGTAAAAAGAGATAGACATTTTGAGCCAGCCAGGATACATAAACTTTTCAGCCACTTACTAGCTGTATGATTGTGAGTACATCAGGCTCCTTATCTCCAGAATGGAAATCAGCATAATGTCTTTTTTTTTTTTAATAGGATTGAACCAAACCATAGAAAACCATAGGTACATAACATCTGGCTCAAAGTAGGCACACAACTCATATTCATTTCCCTACCATTCTTCCCCATCCAGGAATTGAGAATTCGTTTTTTATTTTCCTTCCTGGGCTAGCTGCTTAGAGCCATCCCATAACTCACGGGAAGGCCATGTTATTTTTCTCCTGTGACATGGAGGTTTAGGCAGCATCATTTTGCATGGTAACTGCAGTGGATATTCTCTGGGTCTGTTAAAGTGCTGTATCACTTTGTTTATTTTGTTCTTTCTATCCTGTTTTGGAGGAGTTGTTTTGATAAGTAACAACTCAGTATTTAAATCCTGAGTAGTGCTCTCAAATTAAAACAAACAAAAAATCAAACCTGAGAGAAAAATTTGCCTATCCCACCTCAACTTACAAACCTCATTTCCTTATTCCTTTACAAAAGATCCAAACTTAAAGAAGAGAAATATTAGCCCCTGGAGAGAAATGCAGCAAGAGGGCTGAATGTTTACATAGTAACAGAATAAAGTGGATATAGTTATTCCACTGACAAGGTAATTTCTTAAATGGAAATTTCAGTTGTATATTCAACATATATTCCATAAGCATCTATTGAGTACCATTGTGAAGTAAGCACTGATATATATTAGGGACAGAAGATTAATTAGAAATAGATCCTGATTTGAAGAATTTTCACAGATTAGTAGAAGAGAAAGATGTATAAATGTAAACATATGGGGGGAACGTATCTTAGTGGCATGTGAAGTTTTTTTCTTTGGGTTCATATTAACTGATGTTAACTTTCAGGCAACTTCAGAATAAATAAAATTTTTCTCCCAGTATTTTGCAATCACGGGTCACAATCTTCTCATTTAGTCAACAATACCTTTGGAATCAAGTTGCAATCCGTATTATTAGTCTTCTACATAAAACACATAACAGTTCTTAACTTAATTTCCCAGTATATTTTATAAACAGCTCCTGTCATTAACTCTCTACTCTCTCCCAGCACTTATTAAATCCTTGTTCATTAATAGATTACAATAGTATTTTTATCCCCCAAAGAAAGAAAAAGGAATTGATATTTTTATTGACCATCAATAAGGTGCCAAGTTCGTTACACTAGTTTTCCATATTCAGAGCTATAGCAAGATTTGGAAACAAGAAAAAATAAGACGATCCTCTGAAGGCTAAACTACAAAGTCAGCACATGGTGAAGGAAATTAACCAGCCCTAAAAGAAACAGCCTCAAATAACAAGAGTCTAAACGACTCAAGAGGTTATTCCAATCTGGTGGTTGCGACTGAAAGGGCTGCCTTAGATTGAGAGCTCTAGCAAAGTCTGGGCTATACCTGCGTTGATAACATTAAGTCATAGACAGTGGTATTAATAAAATGAAAAGAAGGAGTTCCCATTGTGGCTCAGTGGTAATGAATCCGATTTGTATCCCTGGCTTTGCTCAGCAGGTTAAAGGATCCAGCTTGCTATAAGATAAGGTGTGGGTTGAAGACATAGCTCAGATCTTATGTTGCTGTGACTGGCAGCTGTGGCTCCAATTCGACCCCTAGTCTGGGAACTTCCACATGCCACAAGTGCAGCCCTAAAAAAAAAAAAAAAAAAAAAGAAAGAAAGAAAGAAAGAAAAAAAAATGAAAAGAGGGAAAAAGTGCCAACCTAAGTTAATCTTAATTTGCCAAAGTCATCCTTATTTTACGAAGTTATCTTAGAGAACTTTCTTTAAGATCGTTACATTCCTATTGTTTGACTTTCCACTCATCAAAATAAACTCCTAATTAAGACATAGATTTCTTAGGAGAGTACTGACAGACAAAGCATTCACTTATGAAAATTTCAAGTAACTCATTCCTGGTGTACATATTTTTCCTCTTTAAAATGTTACATCGTTGGAGTTTCCCCTGTGGTACAATGGGTTAAGAATCCGACTGCTGCTGCAACTGTGCAGGTCGCTAGGGAGTTGGGGTTCCATCCCTGGCCTGGCTGAGCTAAAGGAGCCAGCACTGCTGCAGCTGTGGTGTAGGTCGCAGCTGTGGCTTGGGTTCAGTCCCTGGCCCAGGAATTTCCATGTGCCACAAGTACAGCCACACACACACACACACACACACACACACGCACACACACAAAGCTATATATTTATCTTCCCTATAAATTCTAGATAAGATTGTCTTACTCTCCATTCTATGGCTTGCAGAAGGGTTTAATACTCTTCCTAATACATCTGAGAAGTTTTCATGGTGAGGGAAATAGGGTGGACTTACATTTTTAGGACTATCTTTTGCTATCTTTCCTCATTTTGTATCTTGGGGCTGTTTCTTTATCTTCCATAGACCCAGGAAACTCAACTTCTTTCTTACATAACTATAAGAAATGTGCAATACACATAAGGCCAGCTAGGCATGGAAACTTTCCCTGCAGTTTTGAAATAATGGCACTTTAGTTCAGGCCGAGTAACTTTAAGTTGGACCTTAGATATCTTTATGTTTTTCCATCATTCTGGTCATTTCTCTCTCTACCATCCTCCTCTCTCATTCTCTATTCTTTCTGTCCCTTTCGGAACTACCTACCTACCTATCTACCACCTGGACACACACACTCACACACACTTTTCCATTTTCTTTTGAAGAGATTTCAGCTTTCTTAGGTAACTATCAATAAGGACCCGCTCACATTTTTTGATAAATGGCTATGCAATTTCCCAACCATGTTTCAAGATAGGGTTCAAGGTTAGCTTTCCAGTTACAATAGCATTCTGTTATCTACTTCCATTGTCTGTGAATTTTGGTTAGTTTCTCTGAAGTTGATCACCTCTGAGAGGGCCATGATTAGGTCACTGGGCTTTCTGAGCGGGAACCTGGACCCAGGAGCTGGGGTCCTTCTCAGCCTTAGCTGTCTGTAAGTCACAGGACAGGCTTTCTTTTCTGTTACAGTTATTTATATTTATATCTTTGGTCATTGCTAAGGCTCTAGTTTCCAAGTCAAGTAGCATAGATGATGTCTTTTAATGATTACAGCTCCTTTAGGCATTTGAAATTATTACTGTTCTCATTTTACAGCTGAAATAACTGAGGTTTCCTGAAGTTTAAGATAGTTGCTCAAAGTTACACAGCATGTAGCAGAACCGGAATTTATCTTCAGGCCTAATTTCATCCTTGTGCTCTTTCTGTAACACCAAAGAATCTTATATTTAACTAAGAGCCCATTTATACGTCTAGCTGGTGCAAATATTCCTTAAACTAAAATGCAAACCCTCTTTTGCCAAATCTTTCCACAGTTTTGATAAGATATTACTCTAATGTTGAATCTTTAAAATTGTTATTTAAGAGTTCAAAGGGTCAACCTTTGTCAAAGAAATGACAAAACTGTCTTCTCTCATCTATTTCACTTCCAGGACATGTAGTGCAAGTATGTTGAGCCTGTTTGTCCCATTTTCCCAAAGTGGACATGAGGTCAGGTATGTGTAGTTATTTGGAGTGAATGCATCATAAACTAGAATATAATAGTTATGTGCACACATATACAGCTCAGCCCCAAGAGATTCAATAAAGCTGAACTTATGCTTGAAAGAGCAGTTGGAGAAAACTGAGCTCAAACTAGGAATTAGGATGCACAAAAAGGTCTTTGGCTGCATTTACTCAGTATGTTTCAAATTGCTATATTCAATCCTAGCTATAGCTCTTGTTCAAAATTCAAATTATCTTTATAAATACCAAGGCTACATTTGGGGAGCAGGAATAATTGCACATATTTAGGGGTGTGGTCAGGGTACCCTGCACCTTCAGAAGGTCAGCTCTCTCTAAGTAAGCTCGGCACAGAGTTCAAAGTCAATGAATGTTGGAAGAACGAGACTTCAGTTGGAAATTTGAGGGGAGATTTATACTTCATAGGAAAGGAAGTAAATACATACCCTACCACCATTCTATCAAAGTAGAAAGATGCTATAAATAAGATCCATTTGGAATGGGTTTCTTTCCTTTTTCTTTTTTTTTAAGGGCC
Source organism: Catagonus wagneri (assembly GCA_004024745.2). Lineage (NCBI taxonomy): Eukaryota > Metazoa > Chordata > Mammalia > Artiodactyla > Tayassuidae > Catagonus > Catagonus wagneri. The sequence goes on along the minus strand of PVHT021183710.1, from coordinate 2,053,989 downwards.
AGACCTGTGGCATATGGAAATTCCCAGGCTAGAGGTGGAATCAGATCTGCAGCTGCCAGCCTACATCACAGCCACAGCAACACGGGATCCTTAACCCACTGAGTGAGGCCAGGGATCAAACCTGCATCCTCATGGATATTAGTTGGGTTTGTAACCCACTGAGCCACAATGGGAACTCCCTGGAATGTGTTTCAATGAAACTTTCACTTATTCTACCATCCCTCTATAAGTCATGATATTTCTTTTCTGAGGTGAGTCTTAAAGGAGAAGCCTGAGTTATCACATAGTGTGGGCAGAGGAGAAGGCATGGAAAGTGGAACAGGTGACAAGGTCAGAGACAGGTGGTTATAGGGGGGTGACCCCTTTGAAGTGCAGTGAAGAATTCAATGAGGGACGAGGTTATACCCATGACAGAGCAGTGGCGGAGAAGGAGAAGATAGGATTAGAAAGGTAGACAAAGCTTAGACCTAGGAAGGCTTGAATGATGCTAAAGACTCTGGGCCTTACCTTGTAGGTAACATCTAGTGGTGAGCCAGCCAACATCCCTTTGCACGGAATTTTCCAACTAATCTGCAAGGATCAGGTAGGGCTATAAAAATAAAATGGTTCGAGGTTGATAAAACATGATGTTGGAGCCTGAGAGGCCTCATTCGGATCCCAGGACCACTACTTGTCAACAGTGTCACCTTGGACAAAGCATCCGTTTCTTCTGTTAACAAGAGCAGCAATTCCAGGGACGTTTGTAAGAAATAGGGGATTCTCAAGTCTTTGTATATTGCTTTTCCTATAGTGGTTGCCCCAAATGGCATCCATGGAGGACGTGGATGGTGAAGACAAGGATAAGAACTACATGTGGGCAGAACAGACAATTGCTTGTGGGGACAACTGCAACAACATTAAGAAAGAAACTACCTGATACATGTATTGGACACTTGGCACATACAAGAATTATTCCAGAAGCCCTTCACTTACATCAGTGCTCCTGTCACCTTCCTTTAGCAGATGACAAAAACTGAAACACAGGGAGGAAAAGTGACATGGCCAGAATCACATACCCAGCAAGAGGCAAAGCCAGGATTGCAGGCAGTCTTCCTTCCTGCTTACACTTCTAATCACAGCCTTATGCCGCTTTACACTTAGATCATACATTGTAGCCCGTCGGCTTCTTGCAAAGCATGTGACATGTATAAATTATCCTGTGAATATTTATTTATGCAGATACAGGATCTAAACTGAATTTTATCCCCTGGATAAGCACACATCACTTCATTTCACAGTCAGGTACACTGAGGCCAATTTGGCTAACGGACCACAAGGCTTGTAAGTAGCGGACGCAGTTCACTAAACTAGGTCTCCTCGATTCCAGTACAGAGCATCCTTCTTGTTTAGGATTGAAGGGCAGCTGAGAACTGTGTTCTCAATGAAAGGGGTGAGCTTCTTTGGCCTCTGGTCTCTAGTGGCTTCTGATTCTCACCACCAGAAACACTGATTCTGAACATGAGATTTTTAAGTCACTATCTCCACTTATAATCACAGAAAAGTAATAAGACAGCATTAGTTACTCATACTACTACTACTGTTTTTTACATTTGAGTGGCACTATACCATTTAAGAATTTCTTTGCAGACATTGGCATGTAATTCTTACTGCCTGCATTGATCCTAGACTTTTAAAGGGGTTGATTCTTCCAGAAATGTACCCCATAAACAAGCATCCAAGATAAGCAAATATCCAACACTACTAAATAGCTGCGGTTTTAAACAGTCATCTAAGCCCATCCTTCTCCTTCCCATTTCATCACATTACCTTCGGTTTAATTTCACCTCCTCAGCGCTCACTTTTATTTCCATCTCCAGCCCATCCAAAAATGCCTCTTTTCTGGACTGGGCGCTTGCCATTGAGACCTCCATTCTCCTGCCTAGATTCTTGTTTAATTCATGCTTTGTGTCTTGGAAGCTCACAAGTTACAAAAATAGTCCCTGACCTAGGCGTCTTCTGCCCTAAACCTGGTGATCAGTGACCTGTCAGATGCTTCAGCCCTGCTCTGGGGCCCATCTATGAAGTAGGGTTTACAGCTCAGATGAAGAAACAGGCTCAGAGAGTCCTTGTGTTTTGCTTTGAGGTTGTGGCAGAGCCTGCTGGTTGTTCCTCAAAATCCATTTTTCTATTAATCTTTATTTTTCATTTTTTAGGTGAACAATATTTACTGTCAAATCTCTTTTTTTTTTGATTTTTAAATTAGAGTATAGTTGATTTACAGTGTTGTGTCTGTTATTCTTTATCAGTGTAACCTGTGACTTTTAGCTGGTCTAGTGACCTGAAGTAAGATGATGTTTCCCAGACCTTGAAGTTAGTTGTGGCCACAGGTTCAAGTTCTATCCAATGGGATATAACTAGAATGCTGATATGGCAGCATGGAGCACTCTTCTAAACGCTGTGTTCCTTTTCTTTTCTTTTTTTTTTCAGTTTTTAATTTCTAAATTATAGTTGATTTACAATGTTTCCTAAATTTCTGTTGTATGGCAAAGTGATCCAGTCCTACGTACATGCACATTCCTTTTTTTTTTTTTTTTCCATACTACCTTCCATCATGTTCTAACCCAAGAGACTGGCCATAGTTCCCTGTGCTGTATAGTAGGACCTCAGAGCTTATCCATTCCAAATATGACAGTTTGCATGTACTAACCCCAAACTCTCCATCCCACTCCCTCCTCCTTCCCCCTGGCAACCACAAGTCTGCTCTTCATGTCTGAGATCTGTTTCTGTTTTGTAGATAAGATCATTTGTGCCATATTGTAGAGTCCACAGATAAGTGATATCATATGGTATTTGTCTTTCTGTTTCAGACTTACTTCACTTAATATGAGAATCTCTAGTTGCATGCACGTTGCTGCAAATGGCACTATTTTGTCCTTTTTAATAGCTGAGTAATATTCTATTGTGCATATGTACAACATCTTCTTAATTCATTCATCTGTCAGTGGACATTTAGATTGTTTCCACGTCTTGGCTATTGTAAACAGGGCTGCAATGAACATAGGGGTGCGTGTATATTTTTCACTGAAAGCTTTGTCTGTATATATGCTCAGGAGTGGGATTGCTAGATCATATGGTAGTTCTATATTATAGTTTTCTGAAATACCTCCGTACTGTTTTCCATAGTGGTTTTATCAATTTACATCCTCACTAATAGTGAAGGAGGGTTCCCTTTTCTCTACACCCTCTCCAGCCTTTGTTATTTGTTGACTCATTAATGATGGCTCTTCTGACGGGGGTGTGATGTGGTACCTCATTGTAGTTTTGATTTGCATTTCTCTAATAGTAAGTGATGCTGAGCATTTTTTTCATGTGTCTACTGGCTTAAAAACAGCTCATACAACTCAACAACAGCCACCAAAAACAAACCACATGATTGAAAAGTGGGCAGAAGACCTAAATGGACATTTCTGCTTTTCTTTTTATCCTCTCTTCCTTTCTGGTGGTTGGGATTTGGACAGGATGAATGAAGTCCGAGAAACTCTCTGAAGGTAGGAGGTGGAGGACACATGTTGAGAATGGTGGAATAATAAAATATAAGGTATAACCTTACCAGACTTGGCCTTCTTGCTTTTGCATTGGGCTATAGGAGAGCTAAATAGAGCTCTGCCTTGTCTGAGTCTCTGCTATTTTATATTTTCTGTCTCTCATAGTTGACATAAATCTTAACTAATATAAAATCACATAGCTAGTGACCACCACTCAGTTCTTTTAACTCCAAATACAGTTGTTTTTATTTTACCACACAACAACTGGCAGTCCATTCACCTCACTTTCAGGGCTTCTGTGAAGATGAATGAGGAAACAGGTAAGAGAGTACTTTGTAAACTGTAAGGCCTCATTTATATGTGAGCAGAAGCAGCATTTTGCATTTGTGGAGAGCCATGGAAAAATACTTAATGTCTTAGCTTGCTTGTTGGTTGAACAGGTAGGGAAGAAAAATAAAAAAGCAAAAAGCCATGTTGTACTAGAGACCTGGATTCCAAATGAACCAGAAACTCCTTTGGCTCATTCTTGGGCCAAAAGATGCCTTTCAAGTGGGGAAGGATGAGCTAGTCCTGAGCTTCCAGGACCTCTCTGACGAGCTGTGGTTTAATGCTGCCCAAACTTTTGTGTAAATACACCTACAGCTTAAGTAAAATAGGAAGGGTTGGGGATCTAAAATGCCCTAGTTGGGATATTCTCTGTGTCCAACATCTCCTCATGAAGGAAATTGTATTAGTAAAAAGCAAATTCCCAGTGTTGGAATTTGAGTTGTTTCGGGAATGAGTGGCCAGGTTTTCAGAAGCTTGTTTGCTTTATGAAGAGTACTGGGGTCAGTCTTTGCTGGCCAGAGGTCTCTAACCAGAGACAGGTTTTCACACAGGGCTTTTCATATTTTCTGCCTTGAGCCAGGCTCAAATACCAAGAAGTCTCTCGGGGGTATTTTTGCAAGTTCGCTCTTTTTCCTTTTGCAACCGGCAAAGGGCAACCAAAGCCAATGCTTAGAAGGTATGCCTATGCCCTGAACACTTTGTTCGGGTTTTTTTGGAAGGTGTGCTGCATCTCAAAGCAGACGTTGTTTTGGAATATCATAGGGTTGTTTATAACCCTTGTTGCATAATTCAGAGCTGATGATAGTTTATTTTAAAAAGATAAGACAAAATACAGTCCTTGCTCAAGAGACTGGTCGAGGAATCCGGTGACTCTGAGGAGTAAGGTGAGGAAATCTTATTTGTAATAACTTCTGACATTCACTGGGCATATTTATACACCAGACATTGTGCTAACCCTTTACATGTGCTGTATTACTTAATCCTCTCAGCCACCGTGCTTGCCAGAACGATTAAAAATATTTAACAGCAAGTAGAGCACATCATCAGTAGGTGAGAACAGATGTTGCTTTAGTGCTGGGTTGGGTCCTGGAAGCTCCTTGTTTCTCAGGTATTAACCCTTTTGTTTCTGAACTGTGGTGGGGAAACCGGGGGAAGAATAGGGTACTTAGCTTCCAATCATACCCCTTCCTTCTCCTCTCCTCTCCTCCCCTTCTCTTTCCCCGTCCCTTGTCCTCATCTCCCCTTTCCTTCTGAGCCAGCATTCTGTGAATGAGAGGGTGATCTCCCACATAGACTCTTGTAGTAGGAGCTTAGAGTTATGTTTTAGAAATAAAGGGTAGAAAGCAGTTCCACAAGGTTGGATTCTAAGAGCAAGGACAGGAGTAAAGAAAGATTATCGGTGATTCCCTAAATTTTTGATCTCGTCATTTTTTATAGAATTGAAAATATTGAGGACCCCAAAGAGATATTACCTATTTATATTTATTTGCATTTATTCATTGTATAGAAACTAAAAAGTATGTATTAATTCATTTAAAAATAGCCATAATAAATTGCGAAAGGCTAACATATGTACTTTTATGAAAACTTCGTATTTGAAAACAAAACCTATGTAGTGAGATTTTCATAGTTTTACAGTTTTGAAGACCATTTTAATGTTTGTTTTAATAGAAGAGAGCTTCTCTTCTGCTTCTTCTTTCATTCATTGTAATACATTATTTTGGTTGAAATGTATGCAGAAAATTCAGCCTCACACAAATATATAGCTGAGAAAAAAAGAGCGTTGTAATCAACTTTTAAAATGGCTGTGGGTATTCTTGGTCACACAATACAATTGCCAAATACTACTTTCTAAAATGTCAGTTGCAATGTGTAATCTGAAACTATATTGATAAATTTTAGTTTTCTATTTCACTAAAATCCATTGGTCTGTCTTGACCTTTGAATATATATTATACCCATGTATGATTTGGAAACATTGTGTAATGGTCATTTAAAAAATATTAGGTCATTGAATTATTGAGATCTAAATGAATACTAAGATTTGCATTTGTTAATATCACCACCAATCTTAACAGAAAAGTCTAAGGATTGAGAAGCTTCTCACATCATGGTAGAGAATGTGAGAGCTTCAAAATTCTAATTTTCACTTTTAAGCTTGAAGTTTATCATTGGCAACACATAGTGCTAGATGTGTTACTCGGCTAGGTAGCTTCACTTCATTAACTTGCAAGCAGATCTTTGTCAAATAACCAAGTTTGAATAAACAGTATTTCATAAAAAAAAAAAAGGCAGTTCAACTTGCGATTCAAAAAAAAAAAAAAAATGGAGCAGTGTTTACCCTAGAGACAACCATCAAAAGTGATTTCAGGGTATTTCTCATCTCACCACACAAAATGTTAAAGCATGCTTTGTATTCAGGAGCTGAGATTTATTAAAATCTCCAGCTTTTAGTGCTTTATTAAGGTTATTCTTAGTAAAACTGGCTTTATACCCACCCCCACTTGAATAAGTTTCCTGCAAATGAACAATGGTGAAAAATAGCTTAAGTCTGATTCTGTAGTTGATATATTAATTCAGTCCTCGTATTTGCAGCCACATCTTTGATTTGGCAAATTACTGTGTTGTTGGAAAATAAAGTGCTGTTATTTCTTTTACTGACCTTTTGTTCAGCAGGCATTCAGCAGTGTTAGCTCTACAAGGTTTTATTAAGCTCTTAGCTATTGAGGGCCACTCTTTAGCCAATGCAATATATGGCTTACTTTATAAGGTGCTTCAATGGCTTCTTCATTTTAGTTTGAAAATCTGTAGCAAACCACTGTGGACCTAAAGGTCTCATTAAGCCTTCATTTAAAGCATTCAATTTCTTTTTCTCAAACTCTGGGTGTTTAATTTCACAATGGCATCTCAGATGATACTGTTAAAGGATGAATTCTGTGTTGCTGAGACAATGAAGTAAAATACCTTTTGTCACAGCCTCTTTTATTTATAATTTTCTACATACTTCTCTAATCCTACCCCAGATTTTCTGTGGTATGCTCTTCTCTTGCATGAATCAGAGAACTCTCTGAAATGTCAATTTCATTTTTTTTTTTTTGGCAGAGGTAGATGCAGTTGGTGTAGATGTAGACTGAGAGAGCAAGAGTCTTCTAAACCCTTTTTATAAGTCGAGTCTCTATCCTGAAGTACAATGGTAAATAAATAAAGTGTACTGATTTCTTGCTGTGTTTTTATGTAGGTACAAGGGACATTTAGAAATTTCAAGGAAATGATTTTTGGTCAAAAATGGATTTTGAAGATTACAGCAGGTGTATCCAAAGAAAACTGATAAGAACACGTTAAAGTCCTCAGAATAAGCCTAAGTTAACCTCTGAAAATGCACATATTTATTCTCCAAAACTATATTAGAAAAATATACATCACCTCCTGGACAAAAAGCTTTGGTTAATCAGGTCTATATTCATTAAAAAAAAAAGAAGGAATCAACAAAAAAAGAAAAATCTAGAAAAACATGATAATACACAAACATACATTCTACCAGGCATCAGAATAATGGAGGATGTCGTCACATATCAGAAAGAATCTAGAAGTGTCCACTGTACAGTCATGAAAAAGCAAGAGTAAAATAGGCGAATAACTCTTAATATTATTATAAAAATAGTTTTTATTCATGGGTCCCTTGAAAGGGTCTTAGAGGAAGTAGGTGCACACTATAAGAACTGCTGGTTACAAGCACTGGAGGTTGAAGTACTTTCTACAGACTGAAGGAAGCATGGTACATAGATTAGTGCTATGTGCTGAGGTGTATCCTGCCCCCCATCCCCCCAAAAAAGATACTTTGAAGTGCTAGCACTTAGTCCCACGGAATGCAATCTTACTTGGAAATAGTTATTGCAGATACAATCGTTCTAGAGTAGAGTAAGACTTGCCTTCGACATCATTGTTATTCTTATAAGAAAAGGAGGGGAGTTCCAGCCACAGTGCAATGGGTGAAGAATCTAACTGCAGCAGCTCAGGTCACTGTGGAGGTGGGGGTTCGATCGCCAGTCAGCACAGTGGGCTAAGGATTTGGCATTGCTGCTGCTATGGTGTGGGTCGCAGCCGTGGCTTGGAATTGATCCCTGTTCAGGAACGTCCATATGTCATGGACGCAGACATTAAAAAAAAAAAATGAGAGCCACACAGGGAGAAGATGGTCATGCAAGAATGGAAGAAGAGACAGAAACTGGAGGGCTTTAGCTGCAGGCCAACAAATGCCAAGGGTTGCTGGTCACCACCAGAAGCCAAGAGAGAGGCATGGAGCAGATTTTGTTGTTTTAAGCCATCCAATTAGCGGTACTTGGTTGCCACAGTCCTAGAAAATGAATAAATCTAGCTTGTTCTAAAGAGCCATTCGTGAGATAAAACATGAATTTCTATTGTAAAAGTAGGTTTCCTATAATTTAAAAACTTTCTGCTAGAGCAAAAATGAACTCCCTCTCCCCCAAAAATAAGCCCCCAAAACTTCTTTGGCCCATTACAGTGGATAGCATTTAGAGATCAGAAAGTTTATTTCCGTCAGTCAGGAGCTCTTCATAATCTACCACTATTAAATGTTAGATCGCTAGGGCTCCAGTATTTTCACCCTTTGGGGAGCTGAGGCTATTTTTAAAAAGACAAAGCCTTCTCTTGCTCACAGAAACTTAAAACTAGTGTATTGATGTCCTGATGCCTGCCTGGATAATGTGGGATTAAGGGCATGTTCTGTCTCCAGCCTGGCTTCAAAGCAGACATTCTGAAAAAGTGCCTAAAACAGAAAGAGGGAAAAAAATTAACAACCTTCATCGTTACACGGAGTCCTTCACCCTGAATCAGATGTGTTTGACTTAAAATATCTCCCTTTTAATTCCCCTTCGGAACCTTCCACACCCTGTGGTCTCCAGTGTGACATTTTGTGTTTGGTTTTCTCCCCCGTGTGCAACATTCATTGATTATATCAAAATTTCATAGATACTCCCTATCACTAGAGGGAAAAGTGAAGGCAAATTCTTCTCAGGAAAAGTGGGCTGCAGATTGTCACCAGTTGGCTCTGTTTAATAGATAAGAAAATTCAGATGACAGAGAAAGACAGATACATTGATTAATACTGGAGCACAAAGAGGAAGAAATATTAACCAGAAAGCTTCGACTTCCCACTCCTCCTGCTTTAACAGGCAGCCCCCACTCCCTAACAACCTCATTTCTATTGAAGCTGTCTTCCACACTAGACCTCCCATTGACTGGAGCTTCAGAGGTTTGGGGCTTTTTTTTCTCCATGTTTAACTAATTCATGGTCACTACATGTGGGTTATTCTGGTTTTACTCTTTGGGACAGACACAAACTATTTTGCCACAATTAATGTTTTGGTCAACGATGTGCAGACTTAAAGCCCCGAGTTATATGACTAGGCAAATAAAACCAGACCACAAAATTTGGTCTACTCTGGTTGGCTAGGATTACCTGTATGGGTAAGCCAGCAGTCTCACTGCTTTTCCCTAAACCCTAGGAAAATCAGACTGTCTTATGATACTTTTTATCCCTTCGTACAGACGTAGAGCCGGTCTGCAGAAACTGTGGGGTTTAAATATTTAATGTGTGTAATGCAGTGGAACAATTTCAACAGGTAGAGATTAGTAAAATATCCAAACTGAAAAACATTCACACACCACTCAGAGAAGTGTGAAGTTCTGTCCATTATTGCAAAGGAACTGCCTGGGAGTCCTTGAGATTTGCAGATTCTAAAAATTAGATATAATAGGTCTTTTTTTTTTTAATGAAGGGGCTCAAACTGAAAAATAAAAGTTATTGATTTCATGAATAAATATATTTTCTTACATGATTTAGAAAGTTCTGTTTATTCATTTACCGACAGTGTTTAGAGTATATAGTAGCCAGTGTGTCTGCAGATATATTTATGTTGGACTGTTTGGCTTGGCTTCACCTCTGTAATAATTTATAACAGTTTCAATGTAAACCTACCACTGAACAGGTCATAAAGGTCCTGGATTTTAACCATCGTTGTTGCAGATAAACCCACAGCAACGGTTCCCACCACGGAGTTCCAGCTCATCCCCTATCAGGGCTGTGCAAATTTTTTGTTTAGGAAAGTTTAAATGCTAAGGAATTTTAATTCATTTTCTTGGTTCTCAACTTTGTGTTCCTTTTCAAAAGAAGATTTTACTTATTTTTAAAAAATAAATCTTTAGAGGCAATAATTACAATAAAAATTACATTTTCTCATTTTTTAAAAATTGGTGAAGATCAACTTTTATACATTAATTTATGCTGCTGTGTAATAGATACTGGCATAAAAACGGGAAAATAACTCTAATTCTTTATTATTTTCTTAACATGTGTCAGTTGCAATCAGCTGATGAAAGGCCTCAATGTTCGGGTTGCAGTTTTGCTTTCAAGGTTTTCTAGGTTTGCCAGGTATGCCAGATTAGGTTTAAGTATCTTCCTAGATATTATATTGACAGACTCTTAAATGTCAGACCATCCTTATGGTTAATTATATTTCAGTTATTAAATCATCACAATTCTTTCAATACAATTTTAAAGTTAGTTTTAACTGCCCATATAATATATTCATTATTTTGGCAATCAGAGAAAGCAGTATTTTTTTTTCCCAAGGAAAAAAATAAACACTTTTTTAAAGAGTTTACACTATGCATTAAAAAAGAATGAACATTGTCGAGAGAGGTCAAAGTGACAGAGAAAAGGACCACTTAGTGGTGAGTAAAATGTATACAGTTGTATATCTTATGATGAATAATCCCTGTAAAGCGTGTTTCATAACTAGAGAGCTCCTTCTGCACTAGCATGCCGGCAAAACTCTTCTTCATGCTCTTTAGCTAACGTTTATTGTCTGTACGTTCATTCATCTATTCGTCCATTAAATATTTATTAAGCACCTCTTCTGGGCCATACTTTCTCTCACATGATTCTTGCAAAGCAGGTGTAGTTACCTCCTTTTTACAGATGCTAAAAGTGAAGCTCTGAGAGATCATTGTGTTGCTTTATCCCCGCATAGCTGGGACGTGGCAGAGTTAAGATATGAGCAATCTCTGTTTACAGAAATTACATTGGGTGGCTGAAATGCTAGTTCTGGAAGAAAACAGATTAATATATGCGTCCTGATGGGGTTACTCACTAAGGGTGTCACCTTGGTCAAGTTGTTTAACCACTTCACATTTCAGTTTCCTTCTGTTCACATTGCAAGCGTTTTTTGTTTTCTGTTTTTTTTTTTTCTTGGCTCACCAGCTATTTAAGGTGCAAAGAGCTGCACTCAGAAAGTGGAGCTGGGTTTTGGGAACTGTCCTTGGGCATTAAACTTGGGGCTAAAAGAGGCTCATGGATACTGACTCATTTATGAAGGTAAGATAACTCCTAGGAGTCCAAAAATTAAAATTAAAACCCACCAAACTATTTAACCAAGCAAACAGATTTCTTATACTTTATAGGAATCAATTTAAAGAGATCATAAAGATAATAATAATAACTCTTTATCCCACTATTTTCCACTAAATACTGCTAATATTTTGCTCACCATCTATACATGTGTATGGATGTGTATGCGGATATACACGCAGAGGCTCATACAACATTTACACAAGTAGGACTATATTAATTTTTTATATAAAGCTGTGAGATGAATATAATGTTTATAAGTGCATAATTTGGTTGGCTGTAGAATATTGGATGAATGCATGCAGCACTATTTTAGTCCCATATTGATAAGCATCTAACTACAAGAAGCATCCTCAGCTATGTGATAAACATATAAGAATAAATTCTAGAAATGAGGTCACTAAATCGAGTGTGCTCCTCTTTTAAATTATATGCAATACACAATGCTCTCTAGAAAACTTGCATGAGTTTATACTTCCAGTATGTAATTACTTATTTTCTAAACAATACTGAATTTCTATACTGAAACTTTGCACGTATATGTAAAAAATGATACATTTTAATAATTATATATTTCTTACAATAAGAATAAATATTAAAATAGTTTTAAATTTTTAAAGGAGTTTTAAACTTATGAAAAACTGCAAAGATAGTGTAGAATTCCAGTACACTCCTTTCCCCTATTATTAACTTATGGAGGTGGTATGATACTTTTGTTAAAATAGTGAATGGTATTGATACATTGATATTACTAAAGTCCATGCTTTAGTCAGACTTTCTTAGATTTTACCTAACATCCTTTTTCTCTCCAGGACCCTATCCAGAATATTACATTATGTTTAATAGCAGTGTCTCAATAGATTCCTCTTAGCTGTGCCAGTTTCTTATATTTTCTCTGTTCTTGATGACCTTGATGGTTTTGAGGAATCCCATTCAGGTGTTTGTAGAATATCTTTTTATTGGGATTTGTCTGATGTTTCTTTCGTCATTATACAAGGGTTATGTGGCAGATAACAGAGGTAAAGTGACATTTTCATCACTTATATCCAAGGGACATGCTATCAACATGATATATAAATCCTGATGTTGACCTTGATTACTTGATTGAAGTGTCAGATACATCCACTATAAAGTTATTCTTTTGTTCTCTGTTCCCACACTGTATGCATTCAAAGGATGTCACTATGCACAGCCTACACTGAAGGAGTAAGAAGTTATCCTTCATCTCCTTGATGGCGGTTATTTACATTAATTATTTGGCATTCTTCTACATGGAAGATTTGTCTTTTATTTATTAATTCATTTATTTATTCATCTATTCATATGGCTATAACTTCATGGACATTTATTGAACATTTTAGGTTATAATCCAATACTACTTTATTTTATTGCTCAGATTGTTCCAAATTTGACCATTGAGAGCTCTTTTTGTTGTCTCCTCTGTCACTTTGACCTATCCACATCATTGCAGTTTGCTTTCTTTTTCCGCTTCCTTCCTTCCTTCCTCCTTCATTCCTCTCTCCCTCCCTCACTCCTCCCTTCCTCCTTTTCTTCCTTTCCTTCTTTCTCCCTTTTTTCTTTTATTTTTGATCCTTTCTTTATTTTATGACACTGCAAGGTGCTCCAGGCTCATCTTGTGTTTTTCCTTCCCAAAGGAACATATTTAATACATGACTCTGGTGTTAACGTTTATTCTCTTGAAAACTTCCCATTTATGTTCCTTGTTCATTTTTATAAGATATTTAACCATTTATTAATTCATTTTAAAGTTAATTTGGCACCTTTAAGGCAATTAAATGGCACTGGAGAGGATGCAATTTACTTGTTAAGTGCCCGTGCTGAAATGGTGGGGATAGTGGGAGGGGGCAGAGAGAGAGCGGAAAGGACATTTTTGCCTTACTATCGAATATGTGGCTGTTTCCTGCTTTTATCATTTAATATAATTCATTGTTGGTTTCCCACATTTAGGACATGAGACTCCTTCTGTTACAAGACTAAAAGGATATTTTTATGTATTATCTATTGGTGTAATGGAAACTCTGCATTAACAGACATCATTTATTGGAACACCTATTCTTTACTAAATATATCCTGGGCTTTTTACATATATTGATTGTTATATCCAGAAAACCACCCAAAATACGTGTAGAGTTAGCTTTGTCATACAAAAGAAAACCAGATCTTCTAAAGGTTGTATTGCTCAAGGTCAAACTCCTAGGAAGTTGCAGATTTTGGATACAAATCAATGACTTTCCAGTTTTAGAACCTATGTCTCTTTTCTCTTCTCCACGATGTCCAGTTATCAGAAGATACCTTTCTGCTTTTAGCTGGAAATCTTCTATCTGCTTTAATGTCAGGAAGTCATTGGACAACTCTCAGTTTCTTCATCTACAAAGTGGAGGATTCTTTTACTTTTTTCATCAGTCATTATTTGATCAGAGAATCAGAATAATTAGGAATAATATAGTTTATGAGCTTTACCTTAAGGATTTGACCTTATGTAATTCTGTAAGTTGGTCAAACCCTTGATGTCTGTCATTGTTTCTGTTTTGGAAAGTTAAGAGACTTTCTGCCCTGCTAAATTCAGTCTCAGCGCCAAACACAGAAACAATGGCAGTAAGTGAATATAACTGTACCTGGTAGCTTGCCCAGACCACCCAAGTATAAAAAGAATATGCCTGCTGCTTCACTCTTACCTTCTAATGTAGCTCAAAGTATCTTTTATGGCTCACTCTAACCCAAACCCTTGCTCATAAGTAGATTCAGCTTAATTTATCTGATACAAATCACTACAATGTCCATTTTGCTTTGCATTCCTTGAATCAGAAACTGTGGAACAATTCCCCAACATCCATTTTTCAATTATTTACACCAGCTGAAGCTTGATTTTATTCAGACAAAAAGCTCAAAAGGAAAAAAAAAACTTGTCTTGTTCCAGATTTTAGTGGGAAGGCTTTCAGCAGACTCAGATGGCATATGCCTTTTGCCTTTCACCAGGATACTGATGCAATGTTGGAGATGAAGAGCTATTTTTAGCCTTTTTGCAACCACAGGCACAAGGACAGAAGGCACACTCAAGGATGGTCAAGCAGGAATGCCGGAGCAGCTGTGTCCTTGATGGAAGAGCACAGCCACTGAGTTGGCCAGTCATCCGTGGGAAGCCTGTCTTCTTTTTTGTGCAAAAAATTAAAACCTACATTTGGCTAAGTCACTGCGATTTGTGTTTTTTAGTAACAAACTGCTTACCTTGTGTCTCATGGACACGTAATTGTAAATAAGAAACAAAACAAATATGACATGAGGAAGTATAGAAGCTTTGGACTTTCATGGACCATAGAATATTTCTACACAGAGAAGTGTTGAAAAAAAAAGTAGTTTAGATCCAGAGGCAGAAATATAGGTAACTTTCTCTGATTCATCTTGACTACAGAAGAAAATGGTGGAGAAAATGTTGGAATTCTACGATAGGGAAAACTATCAGAGAACTTTAAAATTTTCTTGGAATGGGAGTTCCCATGGTGGCTCAATGGTCACAAACCCAACTACTATCCATGAGGATGTGGGTTCAATCCCTGGCCCAGCTCAGTGGGTTAAGGATCTGACATTGCTGTGAGCTGTGGTGTAGATTACAGATGGAGCTTGGATCTGGTGTTACTGTGGCTGTGTCACAGGCTGGAAGCTGCAGTTCCGAATGGACTCCTAGCCTGGGAACTTCCATATGCTGTAGGTGTGACCCTAAAAAGAAAAAAAAAAAATCTTGGAATGGAAAAACCAGGGATTTTAAGTTTGCATAGATTACCATAGATAATGGAATATTAATTACAAGAAATTGTAAGAATATGGTAGAAAGAAGCGATGTCATCTCTTTAAATCTTCAGATACCCTGGGCCCTATGTTTGCAGACCGAAACGCATGGGTGATACAAAGAACCGAAATAGGTTTTTCACATCATTCAGTTTACATCCTGCCTCCAAATGACCTGACTTCTCTTTGTTTACTTAAGGCTTATTCTTTGCAAAAGGAATGATTTAATGGGTAGGTTTGCCACTGCCCAATCTGGAGGCCCTTATTGGGGAAACACTGTCACCAAGCCATTTCAGATAAAGCTGACTTCTGTCCTGTCCAGTCCTACTGAGTTATGTTTAGTTTGCTTACTGCCTTAATCACCTGTGGAGAGGGAGGCAGAGCTGTTTTCCTCAGCCAGTGACATAAACCTTAATCCTTGTAAAAGAGTTAAGGCTTTCTCTTAAAAAAAAAAAAAAAAAAAGGGAACTTTGGGTGTGTAGTCCCCTGAGGTCCTCTAGGGTCCTCCTGTGGTTGGTCACACACAGTATGTTCTCAGGTTGAGGCTGAGAGTCAATAGAAGCAAAGGATACTTTCAAAAGATTAGGCTGGTGGTGGTGACTGAGAGAAGAACAGCCCAGCGCAGGCATGAAGTCATGGAGCCGAGATCTCAAAGAGCGCACATCTAGATGAGAATTCAGATGCTGTGGAAACCACATCCAGTGGTCCCCACCTCATGATACGTCACCCTGGTGCTGTCTCTGTCCATATTACACCAAGGTTGAGCTGTGTGGCATATGGAAGACATGATGGTATGTCACTTCCGTGATTAGTTTATAAAGGACAGTAGCTTCTGTCTTAGGTCCTCTCCCTCTCCCTAGGATCGCTTGCTGGGGGGAAAGCCAGCTGCCACATCCTGAGAATACTTGAAAAATCTTGGAGAGGCCTGTGCAGTGCAAAACAGAGGCTTCTGGCCCAAGAACTGAGACTTGCCAACCATCCTGGAAGTGGAGAGCCTGGAAGTGAATCCTTCTATCCCACATAGATTGTACCCAACTGTAGACCCAGATGACAGCTTGGCTGAAACGTTGTGATGGTTATTGAGCTAGTACCATCTGACTAAGACACTCTTGAACTCCTGGCCCTCTGAAACTCTGTGGTAAAATAAATGTTTTAAGTTACCAAGTTTTGGGGTAATTGGTTGCAGAGCAATTGTTAACTAACACAGGTGAGTGTAGACAAAAATAGGCATAGGGATGAGAATAATGCTTATTAGCTAATGCCTTTTGCCTTACAATTTACTGCAAATAAGAGAATGGTGGTTTTAATAGAAGGATACAAATTCACTGATGAGTCTGGAAGTAGCATAATGGAAAAGAAGAGGGAAACAGGAGAGCTGAATGTCCATCTGAGGTTGGAAACCATCCATCTGAGATGTCCAGCCACCTGGATGGTGGGTTTTACTCTGCAGGTGTGGTAGGTGGTAGGAGAGTTAAGGGAATTGAAGATACTGGTGCGCAAGGATAGTTCAGATAATATACCATGGAGTCCTGGTTTAATATGTGCTAAAGATTTATCTGTAGCTGGCCATGTTATGCATGCGTGTTTCACTCAGACACATAGATTTGAGCTTATCTGGACGCTTGTTCCATTCCGAAGGCACATATCACTTTTTGGCCTGGTCTCTATCATCCTGGGTTTAACATTGTTTCTTGAACTCCCATTCTAACAACTCCCAACAACTCTGTGAGGTCTGCAAATCAAGGGCTGTTTTCCTGAGCCAAGGTCCAGGAAGGCTAAGTGATCAATCTAGAGTCCCACAGTCAGTCAGTGGCAGAGCCAGGTCTAGACTTGGAACTTCTGGCTCTCTGTTCTATGCCAATATGCTTTTTTTTTTAAAGGTTTTCCTCAGGACTGTGGCAGATCAGACTCAACAGGTACACTGGGAGTAGGCCATTGAAGGATGAGCAAATTGAACTGCATTTAGGATTTGTGCATCTTAATATCTTAAAATATTTTTCTAACATTTTGGGTTTGGCATAGAAAAGTGTGCCAAGATCCTTTTCCTTTCATTTTTAAACCCACATGTATTTTCAGGGAAATTAAGCTCATATGTTTCTGATTCATTTACTGTATAACTCATCAAAATGTTGTTTTATTACAGTTCTTGGCAGTCCATGAAACCTTTAAAAAATATAGACTTTTTCCTTCTTACTACCAAGGAATCCATATTTTACTAAGAGCATAGCACCAATTAGCTCTAAAAGGATCTTCTGAGGAAGCTTCATTTGAACACCTAACCAGGTTGTTTGTGATCAACAAGAATGCAAGAATAAATGAACTCTATATTGGGTGTGTTGGGACCTCGAGTTATAAAGACAAATGAGAAGTAGCCTTCCTGTTTCAAATAGCTGCCATGATGGCTATAGATAATGGTGACAGCCAAAACACTTGCCGAGAACTTTGAATGCCTGCTGTTGGGTGGAGTCTTTCATAAACATTGTGTCATATAACCTTCCCAACCAGTATATGTGTGGCTATACTTATATTATAAAAAAGAAGATTGAGACTTAGGGAGTTTAGCAAGTAAAGTCATACAGGTGGTTGTTAGTGGATCCAAGACATAATCTTCAGAAGTTTGCTTGCTAGCCCAGTCTTTTCTTCTGCCTGCCTGCCTTCCTTCCTTCCTTCCTTCCTTCCTTCCTTCCTTCCTTCCTCTCTCTCTTTTTCTTTCTCTCTCTCTCTCTTTCTTCTTTCTTTTTTCTTTTGGCTGCATCCTTGGCATGTGGCTGGGCCAGGGATTGAACCCAGGCCACAGCAGTAACAACACTGGAACCTTAACCCACTGAGCCACCAGAGAACTCCATAGTCCAGTCTTTTAAGCTGTTATACAGGCTTGGAAGTGAAGATACAGTGAAGTGAAAGTAATGCTAAGATTTGTGGTTGTAAAGATGGAAGTTCATGAATGACATCTAATTTATTTCTGTTCAGACTTTAATTATGAACACAAAACCATTTCCTTCTAGCTTCTCTGCCTGAATTTTAGATATTCTTTATCAAAACTCATGACCACACAATAAAAATGCTTGCTAATGCCTTTTGGGTAGTTTACCTTAGAATACTCTATGACTACATGAGCCAGCATTCCTTCTCACATAAGGGGCCCTCTCAGAAAAAAATTCTGCCATGTCCACTGTGCTTTCTCTGAATTAAATTTTGTGTGGGAATATCATTATGTATATTGCTAATATAATAAGAAAAGCTATTATATTTTGGATGATTCTCTATGCCAGACACCACAAAACAGTTTATTTAAATTATCTGATTTCTTCCTCACAAAAGCCCCCCTGAGATATACAGTGTCAGTACCTCAGTTTTCTGATGAGGCAACTGAGGCATTGAACAATTAAGTACTAAACTTTGAGAGATTAACAGTCTCTCAAATTCAGTGCCATGGAATTAAAAAAATGAACTAATTATAAAGGATCATAAAAATAATCCATCTTTAGAATATGCAAGTTTTATAGGATGACGAGCTATCTGGCCTAGAAAAGACCTGCTCTAGAGGGTCAGTGTTTCCTAATTTCTAGTCTAAGAACTGGCAGTATAAAAATAAGAAAAAATATCTGATATATACAAGAATTATGTGAAATATGCATATATGTGTGGATAATTATGAAGCATAGTAATTAAAATAATATCCATTAATCCACCATCCAACTCAAGGAATAGAGCATTGGCAATGCCAATGCATTCACCTGTGGGTCTTTGTCCTAACCTAACACTATGTTATTCACTGTATTTATCTTTCTTTGGTTTTACATAATTTTATGACAATATGTGGCTTAATTTTGTTTTTAAGCTTTATACAAATGAAATATATTCTATATATTCTTCTGTAACTTTTTAACTTAGCAATTTCCAAGGTTAACACATAGTTTCCATAGGAAGTTGTATCTCAGTCCTTTTCTTTGCTATGTAATATTCCATTTAGAAAAAAATAATGAATATAATAATTTGTCATCCATATGATTATTGATGGTGATTTGGAATTATCACCTTTGTTTTCTTTCCTTATCCCTTTATTTAAGTCTTTCTTTTTTTCTCTTTCTTTCTGTTATTAATTTTCTTTTAATATGACAATTTTTGGACAAACATTTGTTGCTCAAAGACAAGAGTTTCTCTAATTATTGGGGTAGAAGTGCTGAGTACATAAATGTCCACAAATATAAGATAACACTAAACTGTTTTTTAATTTCAATTTGTTATTTCAATTTATATTGCCAGCAGAATTGCATAAGGGTTTCTTAATTTTATTGCCATGTCAACTTTTTTTTATTCTTTAACTATTTTATTTATTTTTTAAAATGATTTTTCTTTATAGCTGGTTTATAGTATTCTGTCAATTTTCTACTGTACAGCAAAGTGACCCAGTCACACATACATATATACATTCTTTGTCTCACATTATTCTCCATCATGCTCCATCACAAGGGACTAGATATAGTTCCCTGTGCTATACAGCAGGATCTCATTGCTTATCCATTACAAAGGCAATAGTTCACATCTATAAACCCCATACTCACCAAGAAGAGGAACGAAAAAAACCAAATAAACAAAATAAGAAATGAAAAAGGAGAAATCACAGTGGATACTGCAGAAATACAAAAACCATAAGAGAATACTATAAATAATTATATGCCAATAAATTTGACAACCTAGAAGAAATGGACAAATTTCTAGAAACTTACAGCCCACCAAATAGATCAACTGAACAGACTGATCACTAGACGTGAAATTGAATATGTCATAAAAACACTCCCTACAAACAAAAGTCCAGGACCAGATGGTTTCAAGGGCAAATTCTACCAAACATGCAAAGAGGAACTTATACCCATTCTCCTTAAACTTTTCCAAAAGGTTGTAGAAGAAGGGACATTCCCAAAGACATTCTATGAAGCCACCATCACCCTAATACCAAAACCAGACAAAAATACTACCAAGAAAAAAAAGTATAGGCCAATATCTTTGATGAATATAGACATAAAAATTCTCAACAAAGTTTTAGCCACCCTAATCCAACAGTATATAAAAAGAGATCATACACCATGACTAAGTGGGATTCATCCCAGGTGCACAAGAGAGATTCAATGTATGCAAATAAATCAACATTATACACCACATTAACAAAGGAAAAGTCAAAAACCACATGATCATCTCAATAGATGCAGAAAAAGCATTTGATAAAGTCCAACATCCATTCATGATAAAAACTCTTAACAAAGTGGGTATAGAGGGAGCATACCTTACATAATAAAAGTCATTTATGACAAACCCATAGCCAATATAGTACTCCATGGAGAAAAGCTGAAAACCTTCCCACTAAAATCTGAAAAAAGACAAGGATGCCCACTCTCACCACTTTTATTCAGCATAGTATTGGAAGTCCTAGCCATGGCAATTAAACAAACAACAGAAATAAAAGGTATCCAAATTGGAAGAGAAGAGGTAAAGTTGTCACTGCATGCAGATGACATGATACTATATATAGAAAACCCTAAGGACTCCACACAAGAACTATTCACATTGATCAACAAATTCATCAAAGTAGCAGGATACAAGATTAACCTTCAGAAATTGGTCACGTTTCTATATACTAATAACAAAATATTAGAAAAGGAATATAAAAATACAGTACCTTTTAAAATTGCACCCAAAAAATTAAATACCTGGGAATAAACCTGACCAAGAAGGTGAAAGACTTAATGCTGAGAACTATAAAGCATTGATCAAGGAAACTGAAGAGGATTCAAAGAAATGGAAAGATAGTCCATGCTCCTGGGTTGGAAAAATTAATATAGTAAAAACGGTCAACTACTTTTTTAAAAAATATTTTTAAAATTAAAAAAAAATTTGGGGGGTTTAAGTTGATTTACAATTTTGTATTAGCTTCAGGTTTATAGCAAAATGAATCAGTTATACATATACATATATCCATTCTTTTTTCCCATATGGGTTATTACAAAAAAATGAGTAGACCTCCCTGTGCTATTTATTGTTAATTTGGCTTTAATTTTCACTTATTGACATTATTGAAGTAGACATCTTTTTCAACTTGTTGGTCTTTGTATTTTAGTCATGGTCTAGAGAGAATACAAAAGCAACTTCCAGAATTTAAACAGAGACTATAGCAAGGCCTTAGTTACATAGGTTACAGACTTGCCATGCATTGAACAGGGGTTACCCAGAGACTAACAATGTCTCAGAGCACTATTACCCTTACATTGGTGGACAAATAGGAAAGACCATGCTATCAGCCCCAGTGACTTGATACCACTTTAGTTCCTTTGATAATCTCTGGTTTAACGTGGAGTTTCAGGTTCAGCCCTCCCACTTGTCCTGAAGACACAAAAAAGTTAAGGGATGGTGAGAAAACTGTGAGATCAATAGATCAGAGGTCTAGTGAACCCGAACGACTTCTAGGTCACTAGAGAAAGCGGCCCCCAGAATGGAAGATGGAGATCAGAGAAGTCTATATTTAAATTTGTGATATTGAAGGCAGTGCAGATTCTGGTGATGAAAGTGTAGTAGGTAAAGTCAAGAGGAAAAAAAAAGTCGCTGTTAAGTTGGGGAAATAAGGTATGGAGAGGTTTACAGGGCCACTGTATTATATAACTTTAGGGGCTCCATTCACATAGTCATCTGTGACAATGGTTGGGCTAATGTTTGAATAATTAATCTACACTGACTTCGTCTTTCATATTCATACTAATATATAAGAGGAGGAGATTTACCCTCTCTTACTAAATACTGCATCCCTAGCAACTGGAACAGGGCTCTCAGTAGGCACTCAAAGAATATTTTTTGGATAAGTGAATGAATGCTTATGTCATTTTAAAATGAGGACAATTGTAAGACTGTGTAAGAAGATTGAATTAATAGCTAAAGACTTGAATGAGAGGAATTAACGTGGAGGTCAGTAGATGACAGTAACAAGTTGGTAAAGATGGTGATAAAACAAAGATGTCACGACTATTTAAACTATAGAGATTCTTTTACTTTTGGTGTGTATGTGGGTGGATAATGACTTGGAGGTTGTAATGACAGTCTTGCTTCTAAGCCATATGAGGTGTGAGGTTAAAGATCCTCTAGTTGAAATGGCTGTAGGAAAAGTAGACTTGGAAAGAGTCAGCTTGGTTTCTAGGCAAGGTGGTGTAAAAGTTCTGTGAAGATGCCAGGGATTAACGGCACTTTCTAATTACAGATGGGAAGTTCCAAGTCATGATGGAAGGCAAAGAAGGAGGAAAAGTTGGCCAGTCTTTTCGAAAAAATGAGTTCTTCTTAGATGGTTCAACTTTGGAAACTTTAATGAAGGGGAACCATCTTTCAAGGTGTAAGCAGGCTTAAGGGAACCAGTAAGTGAAGTTAAGGCACCCAGAGGCCAGGCATGGTGGTCAGCCATTATTGTCCCTTGGTCTGAAGAAGACAGGAGAGGAAGCAGTGTTAAAGAGTCAAGGAGAGCCAGATTGTGGAGGAAGAAATACTTATGGGAGCCATGGTCCAGGGCTTAGAACCACTGACAGAACCACATCAGCAATTCGGGGAGGCAACAGGAAGGAAATGCTCCACTGCTCTTTCCATATATCTTTTGATATCCTGCTTGTCTCTCCCAATGGCTGTACCCAACAGAAATTCAGAGGGCAGAGGAGCCTGGGAGCTGCCATCTATGGGGGCTTCATCCCAGGGCAAAAGTAGGGCAGAGAGGTGCAAAAGCATGTATTTAGGGTGGTGGTAGTGAACAAATATGCCAGTTAAGGGGGCAAAAAAAAAGAACTTTGTCAGAGGAAGGATGCATGGAGGAATCTGGGATCAAGGATAGCTGTACTAAATGTCCCAAGGAAGGTGTGAACATTACCTTCCTTGCCTTACTGAAATTTGGTACATGTTTTGGACTCTAAATTTTGAGTTTTTGTCCCACTTATGTTCACTGGGAGCTCATGCTTTTGTGGGAGCTCACTGGAAACGTTCTGTGGTGGAGGATTTGGAGCTTGGGCGTCATCATTTTGTGCTGCTCACATACAAGGGCAAAAATAGATAAAGGAATGGCTGAGCCAGTTGGCAAGCGATGTACACCATTGCTTGGTATAACCCGAGGGTTCTGCGGAAACCTTAAAGTACTCTCCTACTTAGAAATAACCCTTTGGTCCACCTAAGTGCGTACTCTTCTTGAGTGCTTTCCAGTGTCAAAGATTTTGTTTGTTTGCCATCACAACACCCTCTCCAATCTGTCAACACTCTTTCAAATATTAAATTAAATCTTAAATTAATATTGAATAGGAGTTCCCTTCATGGCTCAGCGAAACGAATCTGACTAGCATCCATGAGGACACACGTTCAATCCTGGGACTAGCTCTGTGGGTTAGGGACCTGGCATTGCTGTGAGCTGTGGTGTCGGCCACAGATGTGGCTCGGATCCTGCATTGCTGTGGCTGTGATGTAGGCTAGCAGCTGTTCGACCCATAGCCTGGGAACCTCCATATGCCACGGATGCAGCCCTACAAAGACCAAAAAAAAAAAAAAATGAATATAAGGTTAAAGTAATATTAAATATAAGGTTAATAGTCACCATATCACCACCTTTTCATGAAGGCCTTTCCCATTTCCCAAACAGAACTGGATCAAGCATTGCTCTGCTTTCGTTAGAATCTTGTCTTTAGTCAATTAAACAGAAAATTACCTTAGGCAGATTATTTGGGTATCTATCATGCTCTGGAGAATGTGGAAGACTCTCATCCGACTCTAGAAAGCAAGTGATTTATATGTGTATCTATAAAATAACTCTTTAGGTAAAATAAATTATGGTCTTAGTGAGAAGATAAACATGAAACTGATTCAGACAATGGTGTCACTGGGTTAAGAGGAAAACATTTGGTATCATTCACTGATAGGTTCCATTCCAAAAGTATTCCCTTGAACTTAGATTTTTCTCATCTGTAAAATGACGATAATCATATCTAATTATTTTTTTCTTTAATTACGTAATGAATTTTATTACATTTATAGGTGTACAACAATCATCACAACCAAATTTTTATAGCATTTCCATCCCAAAGCCTCAGTGCATCCCCCCACCTCCCAACCTGTCTCATTTGGAAACCATAAGTTTTCAAAGTCTGTGAGTCAGTATCTGTTCTGCAAAAAAGTTCGTTGTGTCCCTTTTTTATTTTATTTATTTATTTTTTTTATTTTTGCATTATAGCTGGTTTACAGATTTCTGTCAGATTTTCCAACTGCACCATGTGGTGACCCGATTACATGTACATATATGGATTTGTCACATGTAATTAGATATAGTTCCCGTGCATTACAGTTGGAGCTCCTTGCTATTCCATCATTAAAGCAGTAGTTATCCCCATTCCCTCCCACCCCTCCCCCACCCCTCCCCCGCCCCCTT